>WNWK01006686.1:0-52500 GCA_009830355.1 Cherax destructor | reverse complement strand
AAACCAATAAACTCATCTTATTGAAACTCACACAAGTTATTCTCCAATAGAAGAACACATACCATTTTATTAATATAATATTTTTTTTGGAATTCAGATTAATATTTAATATTTGTTGCAGGTTTCAGAAAAAATAATTGTCATGTAAATGACAAAAATATTTGAGTACAAAAATGAAGGTATAAAATTAGTTTAACGATGTGTTTTAAGTTTCAGCTACATAGCTCAGTTTCCTGGTGATATAAAAGATAATGATACTTCAAAAACCTATATTCATAATATTATCAAATTAGGCAGGGTAGGTGCCAAAGCTAGAGCTTGTTACCATCTGCAGCTCGCAAGCCTGCCCTTCCCGTCAGGGAAGATGGCAGACCAGAGAGGCCTAGCTTCTCCCTCCCAGCCTCGTGCTGGTGGGGAATGTGGCTAGGCCTGCGGACAGTTGGTCCCAACGATGAGGGGGTACTTTTACCTCCTCCCATGGGAGACATAGGTCTCTGATACTTCCCCGACAGGGAGCCGGAGCCGGGTCGAAATCTGGAATAGACCCGGACCGGGAGAATTCCCGGTGAATCAACACCTCCTCCTCCTCCTTATCAAATTAGAGTCTACAAAGCCCATTTAAAATAAATATTCTTCATAAACATACAAACTAAATTTGACAGAGTGAAGCCACATAAAGATATACATTTCCAAGGTTTTTAAACTAGTAAATTTTTATGAACAGCTTAAACTGATAATGATTCATCCTTCTTATAAAATGTATCAGCGTTTAAAAGATTGAAAACCATCATAAAAGGCATTCTTTAGTCATTAAATAAATATAATTATCACCATGTATTTAACGAAATCTCAGAAATTGGGTCTTTTTGTAGCCTAATAGCAACATAATCTCTTCCATTAAAAAATAAGTACCTAGGCAATAACAGTCACACCAGGATTGAAAATTTGAAGCAGGTAGGAAGAGGCTTTCTCAGATTATCGCAAAAAATCAAAACAAATAATGGTCTAAATAACATTTATATATTAGAGTAATCGCACATGTCATCGAAAGAGACGTTCTCAAGGTATAAGCTAAACATAAAGGTCAGACGGTCAGTAAAGCGCATCTCTTGGAGATACCCAGAAAGGAGTTTGCAAACACCATTAAACGTCGAAGTGCAACTGCCTGATGCTGATTTCTGTATGTAAAGTCCACAAAGCCATCTCATATACACTTGCAAATCATCGAGGTGTAAGGATGTAATGTGTCGAGGAAACAGGTTTGACTGAACTTACAGATTTCGATTACGATAGTGACGCGACAGACGCTCATGACATGCAACGATAGCGGAGCGTAATATGCTCATGACGCGCAACGATAGTGGTAAGAAATATGCTCATGACATACAACGATAGCGGTACGAAAGATGCACATGACATGCAACGATTGCGGCGAGAAATATGCTAATGACGTGCAACGGTAGCGGCACAATAGATGTTCATGACATCCAATGACAGAGGCACAATAGATGTTCATGACTTACAATGATAGTGACGGTGTCCCGTGGCCTGATACGATGCCCCGTGGCCTGATTCGCTAAAGCTCTCGCTTCACACGGCGAGAGTCTGCGTTCCCAGCGCGGTTAGAAACATTGGGCGTGTTTCTTTACAGCGGTTGTCTATGTTCACCCATCAGTAAAATGGGTACCTAGGAGTTAGTCGACTGGTGTGGGTCGCATCCTGGGACAAGGACCTAATTTGCTTGAAATGCTCAGCATAACAAGGGGCTTTCTATATAGTAGCATGTCATTGATGTCAGCTAGGACTCTATACCTTGTATATGTACTTGCAGTAAATAAAGATATTATTATTATTATTATTATTATTATTATTATTATATTATTATTATTATTATTATTATTATTATTATTATTATTATTATTATTATTATTATTATTATTATTATAAATCATCACGACCAGTGTTGTTACCATCACCTCCATTGTTACCATCACCTCCATTGTTACCATCACAACCACCGTTGTTACCATCACTACCACAGTTCCTACGATCACCACCACTGTTGTTACAATCACCACCACTGTTGTTACAATCACCACTACCAATGTTACCATCACCTTCACCGTTGTTACCATCTCCATCACCGTTGTTACAATCACCACCACCGTTGTTACAGTCACACCACCGTTGTTTCCATCACCATCTGGAAACGTTTCGCCAGCCAGTGGCCTCTTCAGTCCAACACAAAGAAAAGGTGGAAGATGTGGAGTGTGGATAATGAGTCCCTCAGCCTGGAGTCGATGTGCTGAATCCATCAATCTTGATTAAGGTGCAGCATATTGGCGGAGAGAGAACTTATATACCCAGGCAGATGAGGTGGAGCAGTGGTAGGTGGAGTTACCAGTGGAGAAAACCCGCTAATGGAAGTAGGTGGAGCCAATAGGTTAGACAAAATGTGAAGAATTCTCTACATCAGTGTCCCAAGATGTAGCTGTGTATGACAGAGTTTGTTAAATGAATGACTTAGAAAACCCACAAATTGACAAATAAGACACTTGTGCAACACGTTTCTGGAATAAAGATGCCCAAATTTTGCACAAGTGTCATATTTATCAACTAGTCGGTTATTAAACTGACAAAATACAGATACAGCAGCATCTCGGGATCTTGATACAGGAAATTCTTCATAAATTACCTAACCTATAGGCTCGACCTACTTCCACTAGTGGGTTTTCTCCACTGGTGACTCCGCCTACAACTGCTCCGCCTCATTTGTCTGCAGTATATACGTCCCATTTCCGCGAATATGCTGCACTTTAATGAAGATTGATGGACTGAGCACATCGACTCCAGAATGAGGGACTGATTGCCTCACACTCCTCATTTTCCCCCGTTTCTCTGTGTTGGGTTGAAGAGACCATTGGCTGGCAAAACGTTTCCAGAATTAAGTCAACCAAGTATTGCAAAAATGTTTTATTTGTCATAACCTCTGGACTCCGTTAGTTTATACTTCTTGATATAACTACCAATAATTTGTTTGCCTTATTACGTACGCTTAGGCATTGCTGTCATGGTATCAGGTGCTGCGTACCATAACTCACAAGTGTGACTTTGTAAATGGTCCAAGTCGGACAGAAACGTCGTCGTAAACTCCTCTCTCCTATGTACGGGTTGGAAAGATAAACACATAAGCAGTATAATGTGATCCTTTATTGACAACGTTTCGCCCACGCAGTGGGCTTTATCGTGTCACAGACAGATCTACCTGGAAAAAGAGTAACATGAGTATTTATAGGATTTAGTCAGGTGGAGAAAGCTGGGTCAGGTGGAGAATGCTGCATGTGACAATCCTCAAAGTAGTGTGATAGTTTAAAACCTCGGGTAAATTAAAGGACCTGCAGTGTTCCATTCTTGAGTTCTATGTGGGATAGCGATGAAGTAGTTTCTTGGCAATAGGTTCAGCAATGTTGTAGAAGCCGTTGTTCTGGTTGAAGTTGTTGGATATATAAATAAGTGATGATTCCAGGATTCTTCGGTATTGAGTGTTGTCTTCTCTGGCGATGAGTCTTGCGTTTCTGTAGTTGATTAAATGGTTGTGGGTCGTCAGATCTGTCTGCGTACTTGTGTTCTGAAATGCGTGTTTGGAGGTCTCTGGATGTTTCGCCGATGTATAATTTGCTGCAGCCATTACAAGGGATTGTGTATACCCCTGCAGTGGATTGAAGCTTGTCCTGTCTGTTACTGGTAATGTCCTTGATGGTGGTGGATGTGGAGGTAGATACTCGGAATGAGGTATTGGAAAAAATGTTGGAAACGTGTTTGGTAACGTAGTTGGTGGGGAGGACTATGTATCGTTTCTCGGCAGTGTCTTCTCTGGGTGTGTTGAAGATGTTTAATGCCCGTCATCTGCAGTCTCTAATGAAGTGATGAGGATAATGAAGTTTAGAAAAAAACTTGCTCAATAAGGGAGCATTCTTCCTCAAAGAACTCACTGCTGCAGATTCTGAGTGCGCGCAGGAAAAAACCTATAATTACACCATGTTTAGTCTTGGTGTCGTGGTGAGAGTAGAAGTGGAGAAGATCGTGTTGGTTGGTAGGTTTTCGATAGACTTTAAAACGAAGTTCATAGTCAGCTTTGCAGAGAAGAACATCAAGGAAAGAAAGAGAGTTGTCGACTTCTTCTTCTAGTGTGAACTGGATTGATATCTCGACCTGGTTGAGCTTGTGTTGGAGAGCTTGAACGTTGAAGCGTCTGGGAGTAATGATGAGAATGTCGTCAACATAACGGAGTCAGGTGATAGAAGAGGGAATAATAGTGGAAAAACGTTCGGCTTCCAGATGTTCCATATATGGGTAGTCTGAAAGTTTGCTGAAAGAGTTGATTTTCGAAAGAGAAACATGTAAAGCCCACACATAGTTCAACAAGATCGATGAAATCGCTGGCTGGAAGAAGATCAAGTGAGTCGTCAATTTTCCTGCGCAAGAGATCAATAGCTTGTGTAGTAGGTACTTTGGTGAATAGGGATGTTACATCAAGGCTGGAGAGTTTCTTGTTCCTGATGTTGATGTTGCGAATGCGATTGAGAAGGTCACCAGAGTGTTTGAGGTGTGCTGGACTGATGGTGCCCAAAAGTTTGGAGAGGTGTTTAGCGAGAATTCCTGAGAGTTTGTGGGAAGCACTGCCAATTCCCGAGGATATGGGCCTCAATGGGATACCTGGTTTGTGCGTCTTTGGCAGACCGTACATTCTGGCAGGTCTGGGGTGGACAACCTCACCAAAACATTTCTTCAAAGGACTCGCCGCATTCTGAGGGACTCAGAACAAGGGAAGAAACTTCTACACATTAATCCCAGCAACCCCAGACCTGCCAGAATGTACGGTCTGCCAAAGACGCACAAACCAGGTATCCCATTGAGGCCCATATCCTCGGGAATTGGCAGTGCTCCCCACAAACACTCAGGAATTCTCGCTAAACACCTCTCCAAACTTTTGGGCACTATTAGTCCAGCACACCTCAAACACTCTGGTGACCTTCTCAATCGCATTCGCAACATCAACATCAGGAACAAGAAACTCTCCAGCCTTGATGTAACATCCCTATTCACCAAAGTACCTACTACACAAGCTATTGATCTCTTGCGCAGAAAAATTGACGACTCACTTGATCTGCCTCTTCCAGCCAGCGATTTCATCGATCTTGTTGAATTATGTGTGGGCTTTACATGTTTCTCTTTCGAAAATCAACTCTTTCAGCAAACTTTTGGACTACCCATGGGATCGCCACTTAGTGCCGTCCTTGCGAACCTATATATGGAACATCTGGAAGCCGAACGTTTTTCCACTATTATTCCCTCTTCTGTCACCTGGCTCCGTTATGTTGACGACATTCTCATCATTACTCCAAGACTCTTCAACGTTCAAGCTCTCCAACACAAGCTCAACCAGGTCGAGATATCAATCCAGTTCACACTAGAAGAAGAAGTCGACAACTCTCTTCTTTCCTTGATGTTCTTCTCTGCAAAGCGGACCATGAACTTCGTTTTAAAGTCTATCGAAAACCTACCAACCAACACGATCTTCTCCACTTCTACTCTCACCACGACACCAAGACTAAACGTGGTGTAATTATAGGCTTTTTCCTGCGCGCACTCAGAATCTGCAGCAGTGAGTTCTTTGAGGAAGAATGCTCCCTTATTGAGCAAGTTTTTTTCTAAACTTCATTATCCTCATCACTTCATTAGGGACTGCAGACGACGGGCATTAAACATCTTCAACACACCCAGAGAAGACACTGCTGAGAAACGATACATAGTCCTCCCCACCAACTACGTTACCAAACACGTTTCCAACATTTTTTCCAATACCTCATTCCGAGTATCTACCTCCACATCCACCACCATCAAGGACATTACCAGTAACAGACAGGACAAGCTTCAATCCACTGCAGGGGTATACACAATTCCTTGTAATGGCTGCAGCAAATTATACATCGGCGAAACATCCAGTTACCTCCAAATACGCATTTCAGAACACCAGTACGCAGACAGATCTGACGACCCAAGAAATGCCTGTGTTCAACACCGAAATTCACACAACCACTTAATCAACTACAGAAACGCAAGACTCATCGCCAGAGAAGACAACACTCAATACCGAAGAATCCTGGAATCATCACTTATTTGTATATTCAACAACTTCAACCAGAACAACGGCTTCTGCAACATTGCTGAACCTATTGCCAAGAAACTTCTTCAACCCTATCCCACATAGAACTCAAGAATGGAACACTGCAGGTCCTTTAAGTTACCCGAGGTTTTAAACTATCACACTACTTTGAGGACTGTCACATGCAGCATTCTCCACCTGACCCAGCTTTCTCTACCTGACTAAATCCTATAAATACTCATGTTACTCATTTTCCCTTGCTGGCAATGATGCGGCGGATGGGGCGGCTAAGTCTGCCACACTTGCGGCCCAACCGTCGACTACAATTGCCATTAGTCGCAGGCAGGTGCACCTGGGGGCAGCTTCGGCAGCCAGACGCCCACTACCAGCACCGGGAGCATCTCGGAGCCGGCACTGGTATGACAGAGCGACACGTAGGGAGCCCCCACCAAACATGAGGAAACTGAACAGGGAGCTGCAAGTCAGCGTCCACCGCCTGCGCCTCGGCTACTCTACTGCAAAGCGCCTCATCGAACGCATGAGTGAGGAGCTTTGCCGCAACTGCGACCGGATGGTTCCAAAGCCTCTAGTTCACTACATGCTTGACTGTCCTGCGACGACGTCCATCCGCCGCAGGCACTTCCCGATGGCACCTGGGGATCTGACCCGCGAGGACAAAGCAGCCCGGCTGGTTTACCTGGCCACCAATGACTTGGAGACACTGCTCCCAGTCCTAGCCACCCACCCGTCCTCTCGATGACGACGCCGGAGAACCCCGACGACGACCAAGACTACCCACTACAGCTATTCTTTCTCTCACTTCTTCTTCTCTCCTTCTTCTTCCTATGTAGGTAGAACCACAGCCTGAAGTACCAAGATCTGCTGATGAAGATGCGACGTCAAAAGACACTCACCATCATGGGGAGCCACAGCAAGAAAAAAAGAAAGAAGAAGATGACCGACACCCTCTACCCAGGGGGCCAATGCCGGGTCACCATTTGGAGAAGACCCGGGCCGGATGTACCGGCGAACATACAACAACAACAACAACAATTTTCCAGGTAGATCTGTCTGTGACTCGATAAAGCCCACTGCGTGGGCGAAACGTTGTCAATAAAGGATCACATTATACTGCTTATGTGTTTATGTTTCCATTGTGTCGGTATTTTATACCATTTATTTCCATGTACGGGTTATTTGTGTACTCCCAAATGCTTTTCTCATTCTGTATGGACAGGGTCTATATTTAGTTTATAAGTGCTAGGATTATTTACTTTCCCGAGCTTCAGAACTTTGCATTTATCTACACTGAACTGCATTTGTCACTTTTCTGATCACGACATGAGCTTGTCGAACTCCTCCTGAAATTCAGTGGCATCTTCCTCTGAATCAGTTATTCTGCCAGTTTTTGTTATTCCCTCATCAAGGTCATAAATTTATATTATGAACAACAATGGGCCTAAAACTAATCCTTGTGGTATGCCACTTATGACTGATCCTCACTCAGATTTCACCCCATTTATGCAGACTCTCTGCTTCTTGTTGGTCAGTCACGCCTCGATCCATGACAGAACTTTTCCCCAATACTATGAGCTGCCACTTTCTTTAACAGTCTTTTGTGTGGTACTCTATCAAAAGCTTTACTAAAATCCAGAAATAAATAATATCGTATTCTTTACAATGATCATCTGCCTCAAATGCTTTACTGAAGCCAGTAAATTAGTCATGCCGGAACGGCCCCTCGTGAATCCATGCTGAGTGGCATCGATTAAATTGTGCTTATTAAGATTGTTTCTTATAATATCACCTATAATTGACTCTAGTTATTAGCCTACTGTTGAGGTCAATTTTATTGGGAAGTAATTTGACATTAATGACTAATTCCGTGCATTAAAAATTGTAATTATATTAATCATCTTCCACATGTCATACACTACACCTGTTTGAATTTATATTTTGCACTCTTTAAAAAAACTTTGAAAAAAATTCATCAGGGCTCGGGGATTTATTTTGGTTTAATCGGTCAATCTGTTTGATTACCATATCCCTAGTGACTGTCATATTACAAAATTATTTTCTTCTGGTCCTCTATAAAAATTAATTACAAGGATATCGTTTGTGTCTTCTTGTGTGAACCCCGAGAGCAGATAAGTATTAAAAATCGTAGTGGAGCAACCTGGTCTCTGGAACATATAGCCTCAAGGGACAAGTAACGTGTTGAAGCAACATGGTGTCAGGCACGTTCAGCCTGCCCCCACGGGCAAGAAAGGTGCTCCAGTAACATATTGACAGAAACATTAAGGCTCTAGGTGAAAGTAAAGTTGTGTTCTTAACATTACCTTGTAAGAAATGTGGTTGATTTAATGAACCTGAATTCTGACAAGCTCATTTTTACTATTTTATCGCATTTCTATATCTAAATATTTTTTTTTACTTGTGACTTGTTTGAATCTGGTAAGTTTGTGGGTTGGGAAGTATTTTAAATTGAATGGGTTGTATAACCATTGTGGGTTTAGCGCGTAGTTATCATTAAAAAAATATGGTTACTTTTTAGTTTTCTTTGATTTCGCATCTATTTATTATTTGTTTGGTCTCGTTTAGGAGAAAATCCTGAACATCCTTGTTACATTTGTCGTTATGTATTTATTTTTATTTATACAGCATAACAATTTTTTTTATAATACATTTTCTAACAAACTCTTCTAATCTGCATACTTTCCTTTCTTATAATCTAATCTACCTATATAAAGTAGTTACCAACTTGTAGTTGGTCCGGGACCATTAACAAGTCGTGACCAGAATATTGTCTAATGTTGTTTCTTTAAACTGTTATTGTAATGTGACTTGAAAGCTTCTGCAACATCCTTTTTTTACCTATAAATAACTTCATTTATTTACCATGAAAAGTGATTACTTTAAAAGTGGGTTTAACTAATGCCTTTAATATATGCCTTTGATGAGTTTCGAGAGTCTTACTACTCTCGGACCAGGCCCGTCTGGTGCTTGCCTGGTCAACCACGCTGTTGCTTCTGGAGGCCCGCTGCCCCGCATATCTATGACAGCCTGGCTGATTTGACACCAGCCTGGTTGATATGGCATAACAATTATGGTTTCTTTTCAATTAAATGCAAGATGTAGAGTTGATGTTGTCTCTCCTGAAACTTGGGTTAACGTGTTGATGTAGAACTGATGATATGTCTCCCACAACTCAGCTCATCATCTCCTTAATGTGTTGATGATCGAAAATCATCACACTGATAAATTTAGTTTATCCATATTTTTATTTTACTATTCCAGTCTCTTAGACGATCCAATTTGCTAAAAGTTAAATAAATCGAATATAATTAAACCGACGGTACCAGCCTTTTTGAGAATACGCTGTATATATCTATTCGTTATATCTCGATATTATTTTTCTTGTTGTTCCACTTTTAGTGCAGTGATTCCCAATCATGCAGATAGTTTGAAACAATCACTTTTTTGATATGAGTCTATTTGTGCAAACCATTTCTAGTTTGTGCGTGTATACATAAATCAAGTGCTCCGTTAATTCAAATTTTAAATTGCCAAAAATGCTGGTAAAAAAATAAAGCAATTACCGGGTTTACGAAAGTGTGATGGATTTATTAGGCAATTAGTATTTTTTGATAGGCATTAAATGGGCAATCAGTCTTAAAGGCGAGTAATCCATAGAAGCCGGACCCTCACATTACATATTCTCTAGTGTGCTCACGGTCGCCACGCTCATCCGCCACGGTACCTACTTGGCTTTTTTATATTAAATAGATCCAGATCATGCTCACGCGAACACTCAGATGTTCAGAGAGGCTAACACGCTCACACACATGCACACACCTAGTAGCGATCAGCGAAGAGGCGGGGCCAGGAGCTAGGACTCGACCCCTGCAACCATACATACGTAGGTGAGTACAAATATGTGAGTACACACACAAACACACACACGGGCCAGGAGCTATAACTCGACCCTCCAACCACAATTAGGTGAGTACACACACACACCCACACACCAGGAGCCAGGGCCAGGAGATGCTACTCGATCCCTGCAACCACATTTAGGTGAGTACACACCTAGTAGAGTTCTATGACAAAGTGACAGCAGTAAGACAAGAGAGAGAGGGGTGGGTAGATTGCATTTTCTTGGACTGTAAGAAGGCGTTTGACACAGTTCCACACAAGAGACTAGTGCAAAAGCTGGAGGACCAGACAGGTATAACATGGAAGTCACTGCAATGGATCGGAGAATATCTGACGGGAAGGCAGCAGCGAGTCATAATATGTGACGAGGTGTCAGAGTGGGTGCCTGTGACAAGCGGGCTTCCACAGAGGTCAGTCCAAGGACCGGTGCTGTTTCTGGTATATGTGAATGACATGACGGAAGGAATAGACTCAGAAGTGTCCCTGTTTGCAGACGATGTGAAGTTAATGAGGAAAATTCAGTCGGAGGAGGACAAGACAGGACTACAGAGGGATCTGGAGAGGCTGCAGGCCTGGTCCAGCAACTGGCTCCGGGAGTTCAACCCCACCAAATGCAAAGCCATGAAGATCGGGGAAGGGTAAGACCGCAGACAGAGTACAGTCTAGTGGTCCAAAAAGACGCACATCAACCAAATAACTGCAGCAGTATATAGGCAACTAGCGCACCTAAGAATAGCATTCCGACATCTCAGTAAGGAGTCTTTCCGGACCCTGTACATCGTATACGTCAGGCCCATATTGGAGTATGGAGCTCCAATTTGGAACACTCACCTGGCAAAGCACGTGAGGAAACTAGAGAAAGTGCAAAGGTTTGCAACAAGAATAATCCCGTAGCAAAGGGGTCTTATGAGGAGAGGTTAAGAGAACTCGACCTAACAACACTGGAAGACGGGAGAGACAGTGTGGACATGATAGCGACATATAACATACTGAGAGGAATCAACAAGGTGGACAGAGACAGGATGTTCCAGAGATGGGACACAGAAACAAGGGGTCACAATTGGAAGTTGAAGACTCAGATGATTCACAGGGATGTTAAGAAGTATTTCTTCAACCACAGAGTTGTCAGGAAGTGGAACAGTGTGGAAAGTGAGGTATTGGAGGCAGGTACCATACATAGCTTTAAGAAGAGGTATGATAAAACTCATGGAGCAGGGAGAGAGTTAACCAATTCAACCACAATTAGGTGAGTACACACACACACTCACACACAAAACACACACACAACACACACACACACACACACACAAACACACACACACCACACACACACACACACACAAAGACACACACACACACACCCACACACACACACACACACACACACACACACACCCCACACACACACACACACACACACACACACACACACACACAACACACACACACACACACACTATATATATATATATATATATATATATATATATATATATATATATATATATATATATATATATATATATATATATATACATATATACACACACGAACCTGTTCAAATTTTGTCAGTAGATGGAAAAACAAAATGAGTGGTTAAAGGGCCAAAATGGCAAAATGGAAAGAAGGTCAGTTAAGACAGGAAGGAGTAATATAATAACTTAGTAACTAAAAAAGGAAAAAGTAACTTATAAAAAGAATTAGAAGTGGCATTAGGCTCATAACAACATATACAGTGAGCAATAAAAGAATAAATTATACTAACAAAATGGGAAATCAGATGGATAAAAAATTGAGCAAAATATGGATGGTGCAGTGGAGATGAGGGTCTACAAATGGCTTGAAACAAAACAATATGATAGAATGACAAAGTAAAATTCAGATCTAGAAGAGCAGGTGCAGATATCCCTGGACATAAAAGAAAGTCATAACAAATACTTTGAAAAGGAAGCGAAAGGGATAAAAAAGTACAAAGCTGAAATAAATTATAATTATCCTATATTAAGTAAATAATAGACAAAAGCAGAACAGCAGGGGGTGTTTCGTAAGGAAATTACAGCTTAGACATGCATAAGGCCTTCGATACTGTCAACCACAATATATTATGTAAGAAACTTCAAGCTATCGGCGTAGGTTCCGTAAACTGATTTAGGTGCTATCTTAACAACAGGAAACAAATTGTCAAAATCAACAAAACAGAATCAGAACCCGTGGCGATAGCATGTGGAGTTCCCCAGGGTAGTATTCTGGGTCCCTCATTATTCCTATGTTATGTAAACGACATGCCCATCAGTGTCAAGTGCAAACTCCTACTGTATGCAGATGGCAGTGCTCTGTTAGTGTCTGGTAAAGACCCACAAGATATAGCTAACGTAAAAGCACTGGAACTGGAGTCCTGCAACAAATGGTTACACTTCGGGAAAACGGAAGCCATTCTCTTTGGCACGAAACATAAACTGAGAAGGGTAAATAATTTTAATGTCCGGTGTAATGGGGAACCCATCACTTCAGTTTCCTCAGTAAAATATCTGGGAATCCCCTTTGACCCATGCATGTCATGAGAACTGATAGGGAACACCGTAGTAAAGAAAGCGAATGCCAAACTGAAGTTAATGTATAGACAAGCACAGTGTCTACCTACTGAGGCTCGCAGGACCCTATGTCTATCCCTTATACAATGTCATATGGACTGCGCTTGCTCTTCATGGTACTCTGCCTTGACAAAAAAATAAATGAAAGATAGACTACAAATCACCCAGAACAAAATGGTAAGATTCATACTGTAGGGAGCATGTAGGCCAGGATGAATTACAACAATTGGATATGCTGAATGTGGAAGACAGAGTAAAAGAACTGAAGTTAAATCAAGTTTATACAATTGCTCATAAACAGTGTCCAGAATATATTGCTGCCAATTCTGTCAAGGCTGGGAACCAAAGCAACCATAGTACTAGGGAAAGAGAGCACAACTTTGTAGTACCCACAGTCAGTGGCCAGGCTTCAAACACCTTTTATTGTACAGCAATGAAGAAATGGAACAGACTGTCTGCATATGTGAAAGCCAGTCATAGCATGAGCCAGTTCAAGAAGAGAGCCAAAAGCTACCTAATGAATGTAGCGACGGAAAGGGAGGAGAATTATTTATTTTTTTAGCTAACACATATAATTCTAAATAACTCATTTTACCTTATTCCTAGTATATCTCCTTTATAGTATAATAAAATATTTTCTCCTTTATAGTATAATAATAAGATATTATCTCCTTTATAGTATAATAATAATATATTATCTCCTTTATAGTATAATAATAAGTTACTCTGACTTTTTTGGGTTATCCTATGCTCTCTACACATATGATAATCTATGTAACTGTATTTGTGTATACCTGATTTAACTTACTTACTAATGCAAATAGAGTGTTAATAATTCCAAGATCTTATTGAAATCTGTAGGCAAACAATAAGCAATAGTTTTCGACAGTGCTGGAAAAGAAATCGGAGAGAAAAAGAGAAAAGTACAAAGGAAGAGCGACATATCACTAAGTTAACAAAATGCCTAGAAAGTTTTAACACTAGAATATGAGTGTAACAGTTTGTTATCTTTATTTCGAAATGTTTAGCCTACATAGTTGGCTTCTTTAGTGTAATATAGAAGTGACTAAAATTAAACAGCAGAAGCAAGATTGATGGACTGAACACATCGACTCCAGGCCGCGGGACTGATTACCTCAAACTCCTCCTCTCCTTACACCTTTCTACTTTGTATTGGACTGATGAAGCCACTGTGTGGCGAAACGTTTCCTCAATAAAGATACCCAAGTGTTGCACATGTGTCTAATTTAAACAGTTCCTCACTGAACACTCACACCAACATTATCCACTATTTCTTTCGTCTGGTTCCCAGCTTTGTAAAGCCATGTGATTTGAGCTATAGTTTCAGGTGTTAAAGACTTCCTTTTACCCATAATCAAACATGTATACCACCCAAAACCAAAGGAAACACCGGACAAAAGACGGGGTGGATGAGAGACAAAAGGCAACACTTCCTCTCACCACGGCAGCCAAGTGAGCACTGAGGAGTCACTGTGGTGTGTGGTGACAGGCCGTGACGTCATGTTAACGGCTGCTATCTGGCATAATACACTGACGAAAAAAGACCCCCTCTATGGTAGGCCTTTGATTTTCGTCACGGCATTATAACGGGACGCTCACCCGGCATAATACCGTGACTAGCATTGTAGATGTGATAAGACCGTGCCCCTCATACTTCACCTTCATATAATCAAGACTGTGATGCTGAACACTTCTCTACTATTAGGGACTGACCACCTCAAAACTAATTCTTCAAAGCTGATGGACTGATCACATCATCTTTACCTCTCCACTGCTTCTGCTGTCTGAATATTAGCCACATTTGTATTCAACTGAAGAAGCCTACACTGTAACTGTAAGCTTAACGGAAATAGTTACTGTACTGTGGCACACGTATCTTATTCATCTACACATCTTCACTGTATACAATTATTATAATGATATTCTAGAACTTATAGCAGAATATAAGTGAATTAGAAAATATAGGAAAGATAACAACATAAAGCTGAAATAAAAATTCTTTCATGTTAATCGTAAGAAAAAATATCTGAAGGGAGCTATGGACATCAATACGATATAAGGCTGTTAGAACAAATGAATTAGACAAGTTCTTTCAAACGCAGGTAGGGTAAAATGAAAGATCTTATGAAAAATGCTTAAAAGGTTAAAGGAGAATAACAGTGACGAATGAAGGAACACGTATTAAATGGTTTCTCACTGAAACAAATACAGGAGAGAGATAATCCCAACTCAAACAAGTGGAAAAAAATATATTAGGAAGCAGAAAGATTTACGCATTTGTAAAGATTTTGTTTACATATATTAATTTAAAAGAGAGGCACTTTAAAAGGAATGAAATCTGCTATTACTTGTGTAACGGAATTCAAAATGGAAAAAAAAAATACACGAGGATTTATTCGATGATAATTACTGAGTGTGGTGAGAGACAGAGTAATTAAGAAAGGAAGGAGATCAGGAAAAATAATAAATGAAGTAATTAAAGCTGCAGAAATTAAAATTAGAAATAAATAACGTTGAAATTTTAGAAGAAGTCATTTAAAATGTTGATAATAGACTTATGGTACTGAGGACATACAACCTACTAGACAAAAAAGAAGATAACATAGTGAATGAAGGATGAAAGCGAACTTTTGTTGAAAGTCGTCGTAATATGAAAAATGTTAATGTAATTGAGGAGTTTATCTACAAAGAAAAAATAATATTTACAGAACTGTAAATAAACGATCAACAAAATTATTTAAAGTCAGGACAGTTTCATAGGCATTAATATATTAAATAAACGATATGAGTGAGAGAGGGCAACACACCATCTATATCAGACCTAATGTTTAATAAAACAAAGGAAGAAATTTTGTGTTATAAAATATAATATGCGATTAAATGAAGTACGTTTTACATGAAGAAAAAACACAAAACAAATTATATTAAAAAAAAAAAACTTTCAGAAAATATGTTAGAAAAGCTTAATAAAATGTACCATTAAAAGGAATAAATCTAAATTATTTATACAAAACAAAATTCGTTACATGAATAAGGGTTCTGGACAGCAATGAAAAATAAGGTACCTGGAACTAATACAGAAAACGGTCAAAGAAGAGATTAATCATTGATTCAAATAAACCAGAAATGAATATAAGAACGTATCTGAGGAGGAAGAAAGAAACTATGGAACTCGTGAGGAAGAGCGACACGTCACCAGATTTTCTGTATAAGCTGATAGAAAATAAACTAAAGGAAGACAAAATTCAAAGATTCAAGGACAGCAATACAATCATTGATGTGAAGGACTACAAGTGTGAGATAAAGATTCAAGGACAGCAATACGATCATTGATGTGAAGGACTACAAGTGTGAGATAAAGATTCAAGGACAGCAATACGATCATTGATGTGAAAGACTACAAGTGTGAGAAAAAGATTCAAGGACAGCAATACGATCATTGATGTGAAGGACGACAAGTGTGAGATAAAGATTCAAGGACAGCAATACAATCATTGATGTGAAGGACTACAAGTGTGAGACAAAGATTCAAGGACAGCAATACAATCATTGATGTGAAGGACTACAAGTGTGAGATAAAGATTCAAGGACAGCAATACAATCATTGATGTGAAGGACTACAAGTGTGAGATAAAGATTCAAGGACAGCAATACAATCATTGATGTGAAGGACTACAATTGTGAGATAAAGATTCAAGGACAACAATACGATCATTGATGTGAAGGACTACAAGTGTGAGATAAAGATTCAAGGACAGCAATACGATCATTGATGTGAAGGACTACAAGTGTGAGATAAAGATTCAAGGACAACAATACGATCATTGATGTGAAGGACTACAAGTGTGAGATAAAGATTCAAGGACAGCAATACGATCATTGATGTGAAGGACTACAAGTGTGAGATATTACCGAGAGAGTTTCAGAGTAATTTACCAAAAATGCATTAAATGTGGGTATAAATTACAAAGATATGCTGTAATGAGGGATACTGAAATAACATAAAGGGAAACAAAATAAAATTATTACTGGACATTGACTATTCGAAATGCCATAAGACCAGACAAGAAAGAACCATGGGGTTCCCAATTAAATCTGCAGAAAAAAATACGCTACACCCTTAAGAAAAAATTATGACTTCAAAAAAAGAAGTTTAATTGGAAGACAAATGAAGGACGATGCACATTGTGCTAATAGTTAAAAAAAACGACAGTGAAACTTCAAATTATAGATCTGTTTTAATGACATGCATTGTAAAGAGTATGGAAAGAGCCTAGTATAGAAAAGGGGATTTTCAGTCTCTCATCTGATATAGGAAGAGGAGAGGTATGCAGATATTTAATAAAATAATAATAAAATAATATCGAGCACATCTCCTGAGGCACACATCAACCAAATAACTGCTGCAACACATGGGCGCCTGGCAAACCTAAGATACCGTTTCGATATCTCAGTTAGGAATCGTCCAAGACTCTGTACACCGTGTACATCAGCCCCATATTGAAGTATGTAGCACAAGTTTGGAGCCAACACCTGGTAAAGTACGTCAATAAATTAGAGAAAGTTCAAAGGTTTGAAACAAGACTAGCCCCGGAGCTAAGGGCTATTTGCTTCGATGAATGGTTAAGGAAAATCGACCTCACGATAATGGAGGATATGACGGATAGAGGGGACATGATAACGACATATAAAATATTGAGAGGAATTGACAAGGTGGATCAAGACAGAATGTTTCCAAGATGGGACACAGCAACAAGGATCCTGTGCCTCAGATGAGTCACAGGAATGCTAAATAGTTTTTTCAGTCATACAGGTGACAGGAAGTGGGTCAGCCTGGAGAGTGATGTAGTGGAGGCAGGATCCATACATAACTTTAAGAAGAGGTATGATAAAGCTCATGAAACAGGTAGAGTGGACCTAGTAATTACCAATGAAGGGGCTGGGCTAGGAGCTATGAATCGACTCCTGCAACCACAATTAGGTGAGTACATGCATGCCCCCCCTCCCACACACACGCACGCATTCTTACGTATATATGTGTATATTAAAAAGTAGAAGGGTACATGCTCCTATGTGAATACAACCAAACAGATACATAATGCACACATACATGCATACATTCGCGTATGTTATGTATAGTACTGCATACATTTATTTATAAATTAAAAGTGGTCGATGATAAGGCATGTAGTTAGTAAAGTACCTAAGAATTTAATATTTTACTTGGCACTTAAACATGAGAGCGACCTTGAGAAATAGTTCAGGGAACATATATTCCTTTAGAGTTTTGTCCAGGGAAAGTAGTCTGGCTGGTGGTATATGTATATAAGGTATATATCCATACCTTGTTCATGACGCTCGACTAGTGCTTTGCGTCTGCTGTGGCAGGATGCGCATTGGTTTAAAAAATAAATTTCCTGTAAAAATGGAAAATAGTGTAGCGAACAGATGTGTAGCTACCATAATCCACTTTGGAAAAGGTCGCACAAAGGTGATGTTCTGGGTCGCTTGTGTATGTACTCTCCTAGTTGTGGTTGCAGGGATCGAGTCACAGCTCCTGGCCCCGCCTCTTCACTGGTCTCTACTAGGTCACTCTTCCTGCTCCATGAGCTTTATCATACCTCTTCTTAAAGCTATGTATGGATCCTGCCTCCACTACATCACTTCCCAGATTATTTCACATCCTGACAACTCTGTGACTGAAAAAATACTTCCTAACATCCCTGTGGTTCATTATCTGAGTCTTCAACTTCCATCTGTGACCCCTTGTTGCTGTGTCCCATCTCTGGAACATCCTGTCTCTGTCCACCTTTTCAATTCCTCTCAGTATTTTATAGGTCGTTATTATATCCACTATCTCTCCTGTCCTCCAAAGTCGTCAGGTCGATTTCCCTTACCATCTTCTAGCAGAACATGCCCCTTAGCTTCGGGACTAGTCCTGTTACAAACCTTTGCACTTCCTCTAATTTCCTTACGTGCTTGGATAGGTGTGGGTTCCAAACTGGTGCTGCATACTCCAACATAGGCCAGACATGCACTGTGTACAGGGTCCTAAACGAATTCTTATTGATATTTCGGAATGATATTCTTAGGTTTGCTAGGCGCCCATGTGCTACAACAGTTATTTGGTTAATGTGCGCCTCAGGAGAAGTGCCCGGTGTTAAACTCACCCCAAGATTCTTTTCCTTGAGTGAGGATTGTAGTCTCTGGCCCCCTAGACTGTACTCTTATTTTCCCTTCCCCAATCCTTATGACTTTGCACTTAGTGGGGTTGAACTACAAGAGCCAGTTCCTGGGCCAGGCCTGCAGCCTGTCCAGATCCCTTTCCTTGTGGTTGAAGTCACCCATTATCAGCAGCTTTACCCTGCCCACATGAGCCCTTCTGGCCACTTCAGCCAGTGTGTCAACCATTGCTGTTCTGTGGTGGGTTATACATCACTGCAATTACCACCTTGGGACCTCCAGACTGAAGCGTTCCTATTATGAAATCTCTTGCTTCTCCTCTGTCTCCTCTCTCCAGCTCATCAAAATCCCATAGGTTTTTGATGAACAGTGTCATTCCTTTAAACCCTCTGTTCCCTCTGTCTTTCCTCAGGATCTGATATCCCGTTGGAAAGATGGCATCTGTTATCATCCCTGTGAGCTTGGTTTCTGTGAGAGCTATGATGTCCGGTGATGCCTCTTTGACTCTTTTGTGCCACTCCTCCCACTTATTCGTTATTCCATCAGCGTTAGTGTACCATACCTTCAGTTTCCTCTCCAACTTTGTGTTTTGGGGGTCTGTGAGGGTGGGGAACCTGGCAGTGTGCTGTGGGATTCTACAGCATAGAGTGGGTGGCTTGTGTTGGGATAGCGTGTTTGGTTGTGGAGTTCTGGGGGGTTTCTGTGTGTGCTTGTGTGTGTGTGTGTTGTGTGTGTGTGTGTGTGTGTGTGTGTGTGTGTGTGTGTGTGTGTGTGTGTGTGTGTGAGTTTGGATGAGTAATTATCTCTTTCTAAATAACAAATTAAAGCTACGAGTTACTGCGTCCCGCAACTTGTTCTTCTTATAATGTTTAAAAATTTCTAATAGCTGTATCATTTTATATTTCCTATTTCAGATCATTCCGTTGCTCAGCCATTCCTCGAAGAAAAAAAGAAGTCCCTATGATACATATGACTTTCCCTTTCCTCAAATTACAACTGTGGCTTCTTGTTACTGGTACAAAGCCATCTTAATATATTTTTTCACGTCCTGTTTTGACCTTATATGTGGTCACCATGTCTTCCCGTTTTCCTCTGGCATCCAATGTTTGAATCTTTGATGTATTCAGCATTTCTACATAACTTATTTTTTTCGGTCTGACAGGTCACTGCTGACCTAATATACGTTTCATTTTTTTATTTTTTTAAATTTTCCATCCATATATTAAAAATATATTTTATAATTTGTTAGTGTACCTTGTGAGTTCTAATGTTAATATGATCACCCGGTGATAGTTTTTCTGTTACTCATATGTCTCCATGTCTGTTACCTCTATTTTTCGTTATACAGTATAGTATCCTAATTTCGCATTCTTCCATTTCTATTACATGATATTTATCACCATTGAATTACATCATCCTTTTCACTTCCTATGCTTCATTTATTCAAGTCATCCTCTAGAGACTTTCAGTCTTTTTACTATATATATATCTAATCCAAGATTTTGGTATCATCCACTAAGATACTAAACAAAGTTTTTCCCATGTACATAGATCCATTGGTCAAGTTTGGATCCTTGTGCACCCCACGTGTGGCACCATCCCATGAGGACATATTTTTTACTTTTATATCTCTCATCCATTGCAGTAATATGCCTTTTATTCACCCAAGTTTTGCAGTTTCCAAATTAGTCTTTCATGGGAAATTCTATCAGCAGCTTTCTTATAATCTAAATACTGTAAATACAATTCACTTATCCATTTCTTCCTTGAACAATTATCGAGATTTTGTTGTAATTACTGCATAGATTTGATGGACAATTGGAGACAAAATGTTTCCTGATATATAACATTGTTAGATATCACTTCTGCTGTGCAGAAGTGATATCTAGCAATGTTGATATAGTAAACAGAGGAGTAGAGGCTACATTCATGAATGAATTAGCGAAGCTTGTAACTACGTCGGTGATAGATTGACAAAATTAATTGCCACTACGTTCTGTGTAACCATTTGCAAACAGATTTATGTTCTCATATATACTAGGTGGTTTAGACAATGATTGGAATATTGCAGCATAATTTTTTTTTCGTGGTTTTGATTATTCATTTGTTTACAAACATTCTCGATGTTGTGGTTTCATAGAAATACAATTGTTTAGTAAGTTTGGGTTTGAGAAGGATTTGTCTATTATGGGACAGTATGCCTTGGACTTGAGTCCTGGAAATGGGAAGTACAATGCCTGCACTTTAAAGGAGGGGTCTGGGATAGTGACAGCTGGGAGGGACAATTCTCAGCTGTCGTATCTGAGCTCCTCTGCAAAGACAGTGATTATGTATGAGTGTGGTGAAAGTGTTGAATGATGATGAAAGTATTTTCTTTTTGGGGATTTTCTTTCTTTTTGGGTCACCCTGCCTCGGTGGGAGACGGCCGACTTGTTTAAAAAAAAAAAAAAAAGCCTGTTGCAGTGTACCTCCTCTCTTGTATTTTTTTGAATATCGGATTTAGAGTGGAATGTTCAATCCAGCATTTTGAACAGCCATTCACTGTGAATCCAGTTATGAGATTTTTTTTTTAAACATTTAATATTAGAACTTTATCATACCTCCGATCTGTTTAGATATTCTGTGACATACTAGAGCAATTAGGAGGTTCAAGACAACTGTAATACATGTGCTTACCTACAATGTAGTGTAAAAGGTAAACAAAGTGGAAATTACGAGTGATGATAGACCAAAGTTATGAAGCGGCACCTGCCACGTCTATAGCATGGATTCTAGGCAAGTCAAAACTGCCAAGCGTGAGCGTATTATCGGGATGAAGAAAAGTTACTTCTCTACTACATCAGTTACCAACTCGGCATATCACAGAACACTGTGTAAACATGTTTAACTAAATGGAAGAAGAAAGGTAACCTTCGCAATCGAACCAGATAAAAGGGTCCCAAGGAAATGTCAACAGAAGAAGACGAATCTGTAAAGGAAGCTGCAGAAGCGAATCTGTTCACTAATGTAGTAAAAATAAGGGTTAAATTGAATTTGAATGTAACTCAAAGGACTGTCAGGAAGTAGTCTTCATGTTGCTGAAATGCACCGCCGAACGCCAGCAGTAAAAGAACGACTGACAGACAGATGCCATGAGAAGTGAATTTTTGGACTCGTGTTATTTGAAATAATAGAAAAAAACTCTTGATCGACTTTATATCGTAAGATGCACTGCTGAAAAAGGAATAGGTGTACGCTTATTCATTTCTGTAGCATGTCTCATAAATACCCCTCATTCACTCATACTTCAACGTATTTTGCTTTTCCAACTCTATATGACCATGACAGACAAAATCTACGAAGAGGCCACGTAACCTGCAACATGTGGACATGGATTCATCTTCACGAAGTGGGAGAGTTGGCTGAGATTGAGCGACGGTTTAATGCTGATCAGAATAGAGAAATACTGGAGGGTTAAAGGCTTCCTTCAGAAAGAGCATATGCTCTCCCACTCCCTGAGAGATGGAAAATTAGCCACAGATGCTGTTATATATAATGCGATTCTTTATTGACAACGTTTCGCAAGTCAAAAACAGATCTACCTGGGGAGAGAATAAGTATGTATTCTCTCCCTTTCGTTAGAATAAGTATGTATTCTCTCCCCAGTACAACAAGCCATGGTGCGTCATAGAGCACCATACCATGGCTTGTTTTAGTGTTTTGGAATCTCAGGTTAAAGTGTTGAAGGAGGTTCTACTTCTCCAAAAGGAAAATAGGAGGCTGAAAATTCGCCTTGATGAATTTGGGAGTAAGTGTGCGAAGGGTGAAGTCGGTGTGGAGGAAATGGTTACCAGCAGTGAGTTGAAGAATGGCAACTGCTTCAAGTGGAATTTGGTCTCTACTAAAGGTAGAAGTATCAAGATAAGGAAGCTTAATTCCCCATAATTTAATCCCACCCCTCTCCCCAACACCCTAGCATTTACTTCTTTTACAACCACATCTATAAATGTATTAACACATCGGCCGATTCCCACCAAGGCAGGATGTCCCGAAAAAGAAAAACTTTCATCATCATTCACTCCATCACTGTCTTGCCAGAGGGGTGCTTTACACTACAGTTATAAAACTGCAACATTAACATATATAATATATATATAATATATATACAATACAAGTGGAATGAACATGGAAACAGAAAATAAGGTAATTCTGAATGTTTCGACCTCATCTAAAATATTGAATTTGGGTGTTTGATTTATCTCGAACGTGACAGAACAAATGTCCAACTTCAAAATTTCAAATGGACAACTCCATCCATAAATTATTATCAATTTCACATTGGGTATATACACAACCAGCGCATAATTGTAGCCAATATCCTCCAACTATTTGATACTCGTCTCTAGCTCATCAACGAGATGTCGTATTCTCATGCCCCTTCCCCTCATCTACAACTAGTACTAACATCCACATAACCTCAACCCATTTACCTATATACTTGTAATCTCCTTTTCTACCCATTGAAAAAAAAATCAAACTGAGGTAGATATATTGACATCAACTTGTTTTCTGTATATGTGGTTCTATTTTCCCCAAGTATTATAATAAGAAATTGAAAATTTGCCTAGATAATTATAGCAATGAATGTAGGTGGTTCGGGGAAGTGAAGGTAAATACGTTACCAGCAGTGAGGAGCTGTTTAGCAGCAGGTACTGGTGAGGAACTGATTAGCAGCAGGTACTGGTGAGGAGCTGATTAGCAGCAGGTACTGGTGAGGAGCTGATTAGCAGCAGGTACTGGTGAGGAGCTGATTAGCAGCAGGTACTGGTAAGGAGCTGATTAGCAGCAGGTACAGGTGAGGAACTGATTAGCAGCAGGTACTGGTGAGGAACTGATTAGCAGCAGGTACTGGTGAGGAGCTGATTAGCAGCAGGTACTGGTGAGGAACTGATTAGCAGCAGGTACTGGTGAGGAGCTGATTAGCAGCAGGTACTGGTGAGGAACTAATTAGCAACAGGTACTGGTGAGGAGCTGATTAGCAGCAGGTACTGGTGAGGAGCTGATTAGCAGCAGGTACTGGTGAGGAACTGATTAGCAGCAGGTACTGGTGAGGAACTGATTAGCAGCAGGTACTGGTGAGGAGCTGATTAGCAGCAGGTACTGGTGAAAAGCTGATTAGCAGCAGGTACTGGTGAGGAGCTGATTAGCAGCAGGTACTGGTGAGGAGCTGATTAGCAGCAGGTACTGGTGAGGAGCTGATTAGCAGCAGGTACTGGTGAGGAGCTGATTAGCAGCAGGTACTGGTGAGGAACTGATTAGCAGCAGGTACTGGTGAGGAGCTGATTAGCACAGGTACTGGTGAGGACTGATTAGCAGCAGGTACTGGTGAGGAGCTGATTAGCAGCAGGTACTGGTGAGGAAGCTGATTAGCAGCAGGTACTGGTGAGGAGCTGATTAGCAGCAGGTACTGGTGAGGAGCTGATTAGCAGCAGGTACTGGTGAGGAGCTGATTAGCAGCAGGTACTGGTGAGGAGCTGATTAGCAACAGGTACTGGTGAGGAGCTGATTAGCAGCAGTACTGGTGAGGAGCTGATTAGCAGCAGGTACTGGTGAGGAACTGATTAGCAGCAGGTACTGGTGAGAACTGATTAGCAGCAGGTACTGGTGAGGAACTGATTAGCAGCAGTACTGGTGAGGAGCTGATTAGCTGCAGGTACTGGTGAGGAACTGATTAGCAGCAGGTACTGGTGAGAGCTGATTAGCAGCAGGTACTGGTGAGGAACTAATTAGCAACAGGTACTGGTGAGAGCTGATTAGCAGCAGGTACTGGTGAGGAGCTGATTAGCAGCAGGTACTGGTGAGGAGCTGATTAGCAGCAGGTACTGGTGAGGACTGATTAGCAGCAGGTACTGGTGAGGAGCTGATTAGCAGCAGGTACTGGTGAGGACTGATTAGCAGCAGGTACTGGTGAGGAGCTGATTAGCAGCAGGTACTGGTGAGGAGCTGATTAGCAGCAGGTACTGGTGAGGAGCTGATTAGCAGCAGGTACTGGTGAGGAACTGATTAGCAGCAGGTACTGGTGAGGAGCTGATTAGCAGCAGGTACTGGTGAGGAGCTGATTAGCAGCAGGTACTGGTGAGGAGCTGATTAGCAGCAGGTACTGGTGAGACTGATTAGCAGCAGGTACTGGTGAGGAGCTGATTAGCAGCAGGTACTGGTGAGAGCTGATTAGCAGCAGGTACTGGTGAGGAGCTGATTAGCAGCAGGTACTGGTGAGAGCTGATTAGCAGCAGGTACTGGTGAGGAGCGATTAGCAGCAGGTACTGGTGAGGAGCTGATTAGCAGCAGGTACTGGTGAGGAGCTGATTAGCAGCAGGTACTGGTGAGGAGCTGATTAGCAGCAGGTACTGGTGAGGAGCTGATTAGCAGCAGGTACTGGTGAGGAGCTGATTAGCAGCAGGTACTGGTGAGGAAGTGATTAGCAGCAGGTACTGGTGAGGAGCTGATTAGCAGCAGGTACTGGTGAGGAGCTGATTAGCAGCAGGTACTGGTGAGGAGCTGATTAGCAGCAGGTACTGGTGAGGAGCTGATTAGCAGCAGGTACTGGTGAGGAGCTGATTAGCAGCAGGTACTGGTGAGGAGCTGATTAGCAGCAGGTACTGGTGAGGAGCTGATTAGCAGCAGGTACTGGTGAGGAGCTGATTAGCAGCAGGTACTGGTGAGGAACTGATTAGCAGCAGGTACTGGTGAGGAGCTGATTAGCAGCAGGTACTGGTGAGGAGCTGATTAGCAGCAGGTAATGGTGAGGAGCTGATTAGCAGCAGGTACTGGTGAGGAACTGATTAGCAGCAGGTACTGGTGAGGAGCTGATTAGCAGCAGGTAATGGTGAGGAGCTGATTAGCAGCAGGTACTGGTGAGGAGCTGATTAGCAGCAGGTACTGGTGAGGAAGTGATTAGCAGCAGGTACTGGTGAGGAGCTGATTAGCAGCAGGTACTGGTGAGGAGCTGATTAGCAGCAGGTACTGGTGAGGAGCTGATTAGCAGAAGGTACTGGTGATGAGCTGATTAGCAGCAGGTACTGGTGAGGAGCTGATTAGCAGCAGGTACTGGTGAGGAGCTGATTAGCAGCAGGTACTGGTGAGAGCTGATTAGCAGCAGGTACTGGTGAGGAGCTGATTAGCAGCAGGTACTGGTGAGGAGCTGATTAGCAGCAGGTACTGGTGAGGAGCTGATTAGCAGCAGGTACTGGTGAGGAAGTGATTAGCAGCAGGTACTGGTGAGGAGCTGATTAGCAGCAGGTACTGGTGAGGAGCTGATTAGCAGCAGGTACTGGTGAGGAGCTGATTAGCAGCAGGTACTGGTGAGGAGCTGATTAGCAACAGGTACTGGTGAGGAGCTGATTAGCAGCAGGTACTGGTGAGGAGCTGATTAGCAGCAGGTACTGGTGAGGAGCTGATTAGCAGCAGGTACTGGTGAGGAGCTGATTAGCAGCAGGTACTGGTGGAAAGACGTTTCCAGTGAAGGAGAAACATCAAAGTAAGGAAATTTCGTTATACTGAACGTTTCAATTAGGTGGACGATGTTTACTTAATCGATCGTCTAGCGGACATGGACGAACGTCCAATAAAATGGACATAGTCCACTGTATTGATGATGTGACATACAAAGAAAAAGCTAATGCATGCATACTTTGATCTCTCTCTCTCTCTCTCTCTCTCTCTCTCTCTCTCTCTCTCTCTCTCTCTCTCTCTCTCTCTCTCTCTCTCTCTCTCTCTCTCTCTCTCTCTCTCTCTGTCATCCTCCCTTTCTCTCTCCCGTCTCTTTTTCCCTCTTTCCCTCCCTCTCTTAACGGAAATATTGAAAATCTGCGTGCTTGTGTATCTTAAATGGAGTGATAGGAAGAGTGTGTTGGAAGTGAGGGGAGGGAGGGGAAGGATGTAGGTGGATGTGAGGGGGAGGGAGGGGTTGGAGGTGGGGTGGATATGATGGGGAGGGAGGGGCTGGAGGTGGATGGATATGAGGGGGAGGAAGGCAGGCATACCGTGAATGTTAAGTAAAAGGACACAAATGCAACTAATGAGACATTTTATTGTGGCAACGTTTCGCTCTCCAGGAGCTTTGTCAAGCCGTTACAATAAAATGTCTCATTAGTTGCATTTGTGTCCTTTTACTTAACATATTGTCGGTAATTCTACCAATATTAATACATACCGTGAATGTACTAGACGTGGATTATATAGACAGACGGTACATACACCTGTACGAGTACCAGACATATGAGATTTGCGATAACAAGAATGTAAATAAATAATGAAAAGGCACAATACCGTGACTGGAACAATATACTAAGGAGAGAGAGGAGCTTTTGACGACGTTTCGGTCCGATTGGAACCATTTAGAAACAGAAAAGATTGAGGTAGCCAGTATATATAGGCGAGCAGGACAGAGACAAGAACAAGAAAGGGAGAAGAGGAAGTAGTAGTAGTGGTAGGTAGGTAATGGAAATAGTAGAAAAATAGCAGTAGTAGAAAGTAGGGAGAGTAGTTTAGTGGCACAAGAAAGGGGAGTGAATGAAGGGAGGCAAGCGACCTGATGTCGCTTGTCCTCGGTGAATAGCATCTGGTTTACCACTTTTTATTATCTCAGTTCGAGCGATTAAGATCCTCGTGCAGTACTTCCGGATTATTTCAGGTGGGAGTCGGTAACGCAGGTTTTGGCTGTAAGCTTGTAGAGCAGCCTGAGCTACGGCTAAAGCTGCACAATTTCCACACACAGAGACTTCTTTATATAAATTTCATTTTATGGGTGTGTGTGAGTGGGCGAGTCTCACTCGAGTTCTGTGTGTGGTCCCCTGGTTCTCCATTTCCGTATATCAGTGTTCTTCTTGCGATGGCAGCAAATGTTGATTGAGCTCCCTTCCTTTGTGTTGATTGTGGTTATGTTGGTCAGTCAAAGGCTGGTTCGTTGATCCATCGGAGGTTTAAACTTCCGGACAAGTATCATAAGGATGTCGAGAGAGCAGCTAGCTCTCTCTATGTGAAAGAGAGATGGACGTAGGAGGAGGAGAACGTGTTGGCAAGATTGGGAGGCAAGAAGTGCTGGTCATAGAGCCCCAGCTGGGGTAAATGTAATGTTATCGAGAATTCACTCTAGTAGATCTCTGGAGTCTATTAAAGATCATAGGAGGGCTGCGTCGTATAAGGCCCTTGTTAATCGTTTAATGTCCGAGATTATTGTTGAAGGTGGTGGTCAAAATAATGGAATTCAAGATGTTTTATAGCATGACGCTGAAAGCGACGAAAGATGGGGGAAGGGAAGGGATATTAGGAATTGAAATCTCACACATGTTGTTACTAACAGAACATACACTTACTCTACATCTACTGATACATTACAAACTCGTACTTTCAGAAACATCCCAGAAACTATAAAACATTTTACACTATTTCACACGCTGTGTTGAGCAAATGAGGAGGGATTTGGGGATGGAAGTTTTACTAACGAATGTAATGCCTCGGTGCAGAGGACCTTGGAGGAGAGGGCTGATGTTATGATAAATTGTGTTGTAAAGAATAATCGTGGTGAGGAGTGTTCCTCAGTATAATAATTATAGAGGAGGAAGAAGAGCAAGAAGAAGGCAATTGTATCGTGTTTTGCAAACTATGTATAATAAAGATAGATCAAAACGTGCAAAGATCGTCTTGGAAGAAAGGTGGCGCCAGGTTGGAGTCCCAGAGCAGCAAGGGGTACCAAGAGAACACCTTCAAGAGTTTTGGCTAAATTTATTCTCAAGACAGTCTGATGACGATATTAGACCCAAGTATATGCTGTTAAGTGACCCACTGTGGCGGCTGCAGCTTTCTATTGACGTCGATGATTACAGGAAAGCTGTAGCGGATTCTAGCAAAAACTCGGCGCCGGGTCCAAATGGTTGGAAATTGAATGACCTGAAAGTGTTCCCTGACCAATTCTGGGGATATTTGTTTAACATCTGGTTGTATATGGGATACTTGCCTAAGATTTTTAGAAAGGCAAGGACTGTCTTGCTGTCAAAAGGGGAATATCCAGATTAGCCTGGACAATATAAGCGCATTACTATTTCAAGTATCATTGATATGGTTTTTCATAAATTATTAGCTGTTAGGTGTGTCATGAGGATCCCACTCCACAAGGCACAGGCTTCTCTTCCAGTGGATGGCCTGGTCCAGAACGTCATGTTACTAGATGCTATTATTCGTGAAAGTAGATGTCTTAAGCCTTTGTATACTATGTTTTTATATGTGAACAATTCATCTGTTGAAAGGGCTTTAGAGATACATAATGTTCCATCGTTGGTTATTATGTATATAATGTCAACATATGTTGATGCGTCCACCAAAGTGTTAGGTGTGGATGGAAATGTTAACAGAGAAGTGAAACAGGGGGATCCTCTCTTGTGAATTTTATTCAGCATAGTTATAAATGAAGCCCTAATGGTATGGATGAACAGGTTGGATGGCCCTTGTCAGGCTGCAATACGAAGATATCTGCTCTTGCCTTTGCTGATGATGTTGTGCTCGTTGAGGAGTCTGAGCACGGCCATAATACCCAACTTTGCATCTTTTTTGGGCAAACTCGCAGCGTCAGGCTTAGAAGTGAATCCACAGAATTGTGCTACGTTGAATATTAAGACGGTGGCAAAAGCCAATAAGTGGTATGTGGATACAAGTAGTAAAACAGAAATAAATCGAACGCAATTGGAAGCATTGAGACCATCGCCTATTAACAAGTACTTGGGGATGCACTTCTCATCCGGGAGGGGGAAACCAAATATCCAACAGTTAAGGGACAAGTTGACATCACTGGATGAAGTTCCCCTAAAGCCACAACAGCGTATGTTTCTGCTGAACAAACATCTGATACCTGACATTATCCATACAATGGTGCTGGGTGGCGTTTGTCAAAACACTTTAAGAACTTCGGACAAAGCGATCAGACAGATGGTTAAAAAGTGGCTTAAGCTGCCGAAGGATACCCCTATTGGTGTTTTCTATGCTCCAACAGCCGCCGGAGGCTTGGGATGTGTTTGTTTATCTACAAGAGTCCCTATATTACGGAAAAGTAGGTTGAATGCCTTTCATAACTCTGATAATCCTTTTATAAGGGTTTTAGCCATTCATCCCAATACGATTAAAGCATTAAAGCTTATCGGTAAGAGCAGGGTTAAGAATGTTGTAGTAACAACAAAGAGACAGGAATTAAAGGAGTGGAGGAATGCCCTGGTGGGTTCCGTGGATGGAACATCATCTCGTCCCTCAAGTCCACAAGTGGATATCAAGTAGAACTGGCCTTATGAAGGGAGCTTCATATATAGATACTATAAAGATAGCACATAATTTAATGCCTACTTAAATGCGGCGTTCAAGGGAAGTTAGACAAATAAATACTACCTGTGATGGATGTCAACAAAACGAATCGCTAGGTCATCTCCTCCAGGTTTGTCCAAGACTCCATGGACAGCGAGTGCGCAGGCATGACAATATAGTTGATGTTATTGCAGTGGATTGCACTGAAAAGAAGCATGCTGTTGTGAAGGAGCTGACAGTACACGAAAGCCTGATCTCATTATATGTGATGTTGAAAATAACAAGGCTTTTGTGTTGGACGTCAAAATAGCAAGTGAATCAAATATATCGACTATGGCTGAACAATATCAACAGAAGGCTGCGTACTACGATGCCGGGCAAATTCGAAACTGGACTGCAAGATGGGCGATTCAGCAGCTACATTTACATCATACACAGCAGGACAATGAGGAGTTGCCGCAACGAGAAGACACCCGGTCCAAAGATCTCGATAGTATAACCGTCGGAGCAGTGATTATAACCTGGAGTGGAGCGATGTCGCCTAAGTCATATACAATCTTAAATAAGTATCTCAGGAATGGGTAGTAAAAGACCGAGCTATATAATATAAAGACTTTGGAGGGATCGATATTACTATGGAGAATGCTCTCTCAATGTGGTGGCCTAAGAAACGTTTAGCCCCATTGCTACAGATTAACAGCATGCTGGGAGGGGTGGCTTATGACGTTTAGCCCCTCCGGAGATGATTCTGCTGCGGGAATAGAGGAGAAGACCAAAACACGGCTAGCCGTCCGATCCATTATTTTATAGTAGCACATTCTATCCATGGCTAAAAGGAAATAAATAGTAGCAATAGTACAGGAATGGAAGACGTAGTAGAAGTAGAAGAGGGTTAATCTAAGGACAAGAAAAAGGAGCAGCTAAGAGCCCACAAGATGTGAGACCATAAACGCAGAATACACTAGGCAGATGAAAGGAAAACAAAGAAAGAAAAATTAAAAAAAATAGGAAAGAAATAGAGGTAGGCAAAGAAGGAGAAAAAAAAATCAGTTTGGAGCATTTCACTATGTAAAAAGAAAGGAAGGCATCTACAAAGACAAAGCCACGACTAAGATTCATTCAAGGAAAGCTGTGTATAAGAGAGGATTCAACAAGATGGCGACAGTGAAAACTTGAAATAAATATCAAGTCTACAGTTCTATAAGTAACTGGCAGGCTAAGTGGCTGACTGGCTGGCTAACTGGCTGGCTAGCTGGCTGGCTGGCTGGCTTCCTTACTGGCTGACTTGCTGGTTGATCACTGGCTTGCTGACTGACTAACTGGCTGGCTGGCTCGCTAACTGACTTTTAGGCTGGCTAACTGGCTGAGTGGCTAGCTGCCTGACTAACTAGCTGGCTGGTTATCTGGCTGCCTGTCTTCCTGACTTACTGGCTGGCTAACTCAACCCATACAGTCACTGTGTGTGTGTTTCTTCAGTCTTTATGCAGCAATTGAGGTGTTGTCAGAACATAATACCTCCCCACCTCCCTTCCTGTTATTTCGATCAATGTGAAACAACTTAAAACTTTGAAAGTGGCATTTGGCACACGTCCTAATTCTTCATATTTGATTAATACATATTGAAAAACCCTTCTCTTCTCTTTCTTCTTCCTGCTCAACCTTGCCCCTCTACTATCCCTGTTGCTGTCCTTATCACCTAGTACAACTGGATTTCCAATATTCCCCAAGAATACTACCTAATTCTGCATACAAATGGTATCCCAAAACTCACAATACTGCTGCTCTGATAATTCACACTGCCCACTTCTGCACCATATTTCACTTTTTCGCACCAAAACCCATACCTCTACCTACTACAAGTTTAAAGCCCTAACAGCGCCCTCCACGGATCTAGCTAATGCCCTCACCCCAGCCCTAGATAAATGAACCTCATTCGTGGTATTCATGTTATTTTTGCCATAGAAATGGCCCCAGTGTCAATGATTGATTCTGTTATATCAAGTTGCCATGGAAAAAAAACATTTCCTACTCCCCTTCTCGGCAAAATGCCACATATAACAGGGTGTCCTCCCTACTTCCTAATTATGTCTAGTGGTTTCATATACCTGCTAACCAAATCCTCACTTCAATGCTCGCCCATATTAGTCCCTCCAGCACTTATCCAGATAATAAAATTGATCCTATTACCATTCATAATGTCAAAACGGCTAACAATATTCTTCATCCCAGCCCCAGGAAAGCAAACTCTCTGTCTCCTGCTCCTATGTTTCAAGCAAAGAGCCATATCCATAAAGCTAATCTGATAGTCCCCTACCAGTTTAATATTCTTATCTGTCCTGGTGAAGTTCGTCATGTTTTTTCCTGTAGTCGACCCACATTCGTCAGGTATCATGGAGAATGTGTTGGAGGTTTGCAAAGCAGTCTCCTGGATCGTCAACATTTACACCTAAACATCCTTCCTTTTGATCTTCAGCTTCGTTTCTTTCTGTCCACCTTCCTTCGTTGACCTGACCACATGTGTGTAGGCACACATGCATACGCAAGAATAGAATATACATGTATGCATAAATATGCACATTCATACTACTGCATATGAATACATACACACAAACAAATGCAAACATATATATACATATGCACATGAACTTATTCAAAGATACACTTACATATGCATGAACATACATCTGAACACACACACACACATGTATGTATATATATATATATATATATATATATATATATATATATATATATATATATATATATATATTTATATTTTATATATATATATATATATATATATATATATATATATATATATATATATATATATATATATATATATATATATATCTAGGCCTTTCAGTGTTGCAATCAACACATCATCAGGAGCTTGCAAAATTGAAGAAAAAGTAAGAGTTCTAGCAGATAACGTTCCCAGAGGACGGCCTTTACTGGAGTGAGAGAATAGCTAATGCAAAGCGGTCCTATGGGAACGTTGTTTGCTAGAACTCCTCCTCTTTTCTGCAATTTTGCAAGCTCTTGATGATGTGTTGATTGCAACACGAAAGGCCTAGAGCTATCATTCTACTCCCCCTGCTCCATGAGCTTTATCAAACCTCGTCTTAAATCTATGTATGGTTCCTGCCTCCACTACGTCACTTTCTAGGCTATTCCACTTCCTGACAACCTATGACTGAAGAAATACTTCCTAACATCCCTTTGACTCATAGGAATCTTCAACTTCCAATTGTGACCCCTTGTTTCTGTGTCCCCTCTCTGGAACATCTTGTCTCTGTCCACCTTATCTATTCCTCCCAGTATTTTATATGTCGTTATCATGTCTCCCCTAACCCTCCTGTCCTCTAGTGTCGTCAGGCCGATTTCCCCTACCCTTTCTTCGTAGGGCAATCCCTTAACTCTGGGACTAGTCTTGTTGCAAACCTTTGCACTTTCTCTAATTTATGTGTGTGTGTGTGTGTGTGTGTGTGTGTGTGTGTGTGTGTGTCAGATGTATGTTCATGCATATGTAAATGTGTGTTTGTATAAGTTCATGTGCATATGTATATATATATATGTATGCATTTGTTTGTGTGTATGTATTCATATACAGTAGTATGAATGTGCATATTTATGCATACATGTATATTCTATTCTTGCGTATGCATGTGTGCCTACACACATGTGATCAGGTCAACGAAGGAAGGTGGACAGAAAGAAACGAAGCTGAAGATCAAAAGGAAGGATGTTTAGGTGTAAATGTTGACGATCCAGGAGACTGCTTTGCAAACCTCCAACACATTCTCCATGATACCTGACGAATGTGGGTCGACTACAGGAAAAAACATGACCCAGCCAAGCTAGGTATGTTTCTCATGGTCCGAGGATATACGGTGGTGTGGGAGACTTTAAGCTAGTATACCAAACGGGGTATACTAGTCTCACACACCACGATATGTCCTCGGACCAAGAGTAACACACCTAGTTTGGCTGGGTGCTTGGTTCTTTTAAGATTATGTGGTCCTGTGGGCTAAGGCGTCATGTGATTTTCGCTCACCACAGGGCAAGGGCCAAAACGACATGGGTTCGAATCCACGGCTAGTCGCAGTGTTGTTATTGATTCAATACCACTTGTTCATGGTCACACTAATATAGTATATATATATATATATATATATATATATATATATATATATATATATATATATGCTAGGAATTCGCAAGAGCAGGCGAAATATTCACAAACACTGATCTCTGGCCGACGGAGACTCGAACCTACGAACCTCATGACAAGGTACGCAGTGCTTTACCGACCGTACCACACTGGTCCAATACCTTGGCATCCAGCTTTTGCTAGACGTTATTCCAAGGCAGCCAGCTTTCAGGCAGGAAGGCTTACAGCTTTTCATCTCATCCCCTGCATGCATCGACACAACTAGAGATTTTTACAATGCTAGGAATTCGCAAGAGCAGGCGAAATATTCACAAACACTGATCTCTGGCCGACGGAGACTCGAACCTACGAACCTCATGACAAGGTACGCAGTGCTTTACCGACCGTACCACACTGGTCCAATACCTTGGCATCCAGCTTTCGCTAGACGTTATTCCAAGGCAGCCAGCTTTCAGGCAGGAAGGCTTACAGCTTTTCATCTCATCCCCTGCATGTATCGACACAACTAGAGATTTTTACAATGCTAGGAATTCGCAAGAGCAGGCGAAATATTCACAAACACTGATCTCTGGCCGACGGAGACTCGAACCTACGAACCTCATGACAAGGTACGCAGTGCTTTACCGACCGTACCACACTGGTCCAATACCTTGGCATCCAGCTTTCGCTAGACGTTATTCCAAGGCAGCCAGCTTTCAGGCAGGAAGGCTTACAGCTTTTCATCTCATCCCCTGCATGCATCGACACAACTAGAGATTTTTACAATGCTAGGAATTCGCAAGAGCAGGCGAAATATTCACAAACACTGATCTCTGGCCGACGGAGACTCGAACCTACGAACCTCATGACAAGGTACGCAGTGCTTTACCGACCGTACACACTGGTCCAATACCTTGGCATCCAGCTTTTGCTAGACGTTATTCCAAGGCAGCCAGCTTTCAGGCAGGAAGGCTTACAGCTTTTCATCTCATCCCTGCATGCATCGACACAACTAGAGATTTTTACAATGCTAGGAATTCGAAGAGCAGGCGAAATATTCACAAACACTGATCTCTGGCCGACGGAGACTCGAACCTACGAACCTCATGACAAGGTACGCAGTGCTTTACCGACCGTACCACACTGGTCCAATACCTGGCATCCAGCTTTCGCTAGACGTTATTCCAAGGCAGCCAGCTTTCAGGCAGGAAGGCTTACAGCTTTTCATCTCATCCCCTGCATGTATCGACACAACTAGAGATTTTTACAATGCTAGGAATTCGCAGAGCAGGCGAAATATTCACAAACACTGATCTCTGGCCGACGGAGACTCGAACCTACGAACCTCATGACAAGGTACGCAGTGCTTTACCGACCGTACCACACTGGTAGATGAAAAGCTGTAAGCCTTCCTGCCTGAAAGCTGGCTGCCTTGGAATAACGTCTAGCGAAAGCTGGATGCCAAGGTATTGGACCAGTGTGGTACGGTCGGTAAAGCACTGCGTACCTTGTCATGAGGTTCGTATGTTCGAGTCTCCGTCGGCCAGAGATCAGTGTTTGTGAATATTTCGCCTGCTCTTGCGAATTCCTAGCATTGTAAAAATCTCTAGTTGTGTCGATGCATGCAGGGGATGAGATGAAAAGCTGTAAGCCTTCCTGCCTGAAAGCTGGCTGCCTTGGAATAACGTCTAGCGAAAGCTGGATGCCAAGGTATTGGACCAGTGTGGTACGGTCGGTAAAGCACTGCGTACCTTGTCATGGGGTTCGTAGGTTCGAGTCTCCGTCGGCCAGAGATCAGTGTTTGTGAATATTTCGCCTGCTCTTGCGAATTCCTAGCATTGTAAAATCTCTAGTTGTGTCGATGCATGCAGGATGAGATGAAAAGCTGTAAGCCTTCCTGCCTGAAAGCTGGCTGCCTTGAATAACGTCTAGCGAAAGCTGGATGCCAAGGTATTGGACCAGTGTGGTACGGTCGGTAGAGCACTGCGTACCTTGTCATGAGGTTCGTAGGTTGAGTCTCCGTCGGCCAGAGATCAGTGTTTATATATATATATATATATATATATATATATATATATATATATATATATATATATATATATATATATATATATAATTACATATGCAAATACTCAAATACACATATACAGACATGCAGTCACAAATATACACACGTGTACTGCATACATATTCAAATGCACGTACAAAAATTTATATGCACTAACATTTGCACATGTATACACATTTCTATAATTTTGCCTTGGAATATTATGACAACTTTCGCATGCATTGAGGTAGAGGAGGCTGGGCAGTAGAATACCGGGATACCTTTCTTATGTCGCGCAGAGACCAAAATACATCTAGTTTACTTTAATACTGTGTGAATTAATTCTTTATGATGTTACTAAACAAATTCCTCCATTTAAATTTACTTGAGAGTTGTCATTAATAACATTAGGGGATTCAACAATTGTGTCATTATCACATCTATTATTAGTCATGGTTGTATCTCTTATGAGGGAATACTGTATTAGACCCAACGTTCAGAAATATTTTATCACACACTGAATTATCATTTTGCATAGAATTAACGCAATATTGAAAATAAACTGAGAATCTTTGAAGATTACCTTTAAAAAATGCTGAACTTTAATACAAAAAGCAAAACTACTACACAAAAGTATGCACTAGTCCTGTATTATTCCCACGACCTAAAAAAGTACATTAAAAATGAAATTGAATTTATGAGCAACAAAGAATGGATCTCACTGGAATTAACTGAAAAGTGGATATCATTATACTTCATTAAGAGGATTCGCACAGAAATAAAGGAACTATAACACATGTCAATAAAATCAGTCTTACATTATGTAAATAGCGTTTCCTTGCGAAACCACATTAAATATAATCCAATACAAAAATTCACGATGTTATTACTAGATGTATAAAATACAATAAAATCACAAATAAATAAATTATACTAAATTGCTCAATGTTTTACACAAAGCTGCACAAAACACACGAAAGAATTGCACTATTTGAACACAAATTAATTGGTCTGCAAATAACCATTCACACTGTGTAAATAATTCACCCAGAAATATCATTAGTACATGACAGACAAAGATTAAATAGTTCCTAAAAATCCTGGAGACTTAATGTAAGCATTTCTCTGGTGCTGGTGTCACTGTCTTAGTGTAAAATTCCTTATACCCTTCACTACAACCAAGGTCTGCAAAGACGTTATGAAACTGAAGGTATATTTATACCAAAAATGCGGATAAAAGGACACAGGTGTATATACTTATATACGTCAGTAAGTCATCACTCGCGTGACTTGGTAATTACTAGTCACCTGGTCATTGAAACTGTTCTACATTACACCTTTAGTTACACGTTGCTCGCATCATCTGCTCATTTAAGCATTAAATAGTCGTTTCAAGGATCACCTGGTCGTTATATGTGTGACCAGGTCTTTACTCGTACCGCAATGTCACTACGCATATCACCAGGTAGTGGCAAAACGTCATCGGATGATAACAAACGTCACTAGGTCGTGACAGACGTCACCTGATCACTTTCTGGTCATTGCTCAGGGATCCCTAATAAATTACTAATTTAGTATGAAAATTTTAGAGTCATTAAAATCTGAAATGCGTTCATTACCGAACACTTTTGAGTTGAAAAAAAAAAAAATCCGAATGATCTGAAAATAATGAATTTTCTGAATGATTCTCCTGAATTTTTTTTCGGTATACTGAAATTAAATCAAAATGCGAATCTGTGTCTTGACACAACCACCACTGTGGTGGTGGTTGTGGTGGTGGTTGTGGTGGTGGTTGTGGTGGTGGTTGTGGTGGTGGTTGTGGTTGTGGTGGTGGTTGTGGTGGTGGTTGTGGTTGTGGTGGTGGTGGTTGTGGTGGTGGTTGTGGTGATGGTTGTGGTCAATGGGGATCCGTCTAATTATTAATTAGTTGTTAGTAAGACATATTGGTTGTGATATGAGTGTGAGCCTTATGGAAGAGAGAGAGAGGAGAGAGAGAGAGAGAGAGAGAGAGAGAGAGAGAGAGAGAGAGAGAGAGAGAGAGAGAGAGAGAGAAAGAGAGAGAGAGACAGACAGAGAGAGACAGAGAGAGACAGACAGAGAGACAGAGATAGAGACAGAGACAGAGACAGAAGAGAGAGAGAGAGAGAGAGAGAGACAGAGAGAGAGAGAGAGAGAGAGAGAGAGAGAAGAGACAGAGAGACAGAGAGACAGAGAGAAGAGAGACAGAGAGACAGAGAGAAGAGAGAAGAGAGCAGAGAGAGAGAGAAAAGAGACAGACAAGACAGAGAAGAGAGAGAGAGAGAGAGAGAGAGAGAGAGAGAGAGAGAGAGAGAGAAGCAGACAGACAGACAGACAGACAAGACAGAAGAGAGAGAGAGAGAGAGAGAGAGAGAGAGAGAGAGAGAGAGAGAGAGAGAGAGAGAGAGAGAGAGAGAGAGAGGAGGGAGGATGGAGGGAGAGGAACAGGGACAGGGAGGGAGTGGGATATAGAATAGTGGGAAGTGGTGGGAGGGAAGTATGTGAATAGTTGGTTTGGCCACTGGTATGCGGGTGAATAGGGTAAAATCGAAATTATTGGAGGTGGGGGAATGGGTAGGGGGGGCGTTGGGTCAGGGTTTTGGGTGGCCAATAGTGGATAGGTTAAGGATATGTGGTGTGTGGTTTTGTACTCAGGCGAGTGTTGCGCGGGAGGTGAATTCCTCGGCAGTGGTTAATGCTGCTCTGGATAGGATGGGGGGGTGGCGGCCTGGAGAGGTCACTCTCTTGCAGAGGGTTGTAGTTGTTAATTCCTTAGTATACAGTAAGTTGTGGTATGTAGCTGCGGTATACCCCCTTGTGGAGGACGATGTTTTAAGATTGCAAAGTCGGGTATTAAGGTTTATATGGGGTTATGAGAGGCATTGGTTAGGGAGGGATGTGGTAATGACTAAGGTAGCGAAGGGAGGGCTAGGTTTGAAACCACTGCAGAGACGTTTGATGGGCATATATGTTAGGCAGGAATACCTAGCACGAGGTGGGATTCGAGGAGTGAGAGTGGGGAGGGTAATGAGTGAGGTTCGCAGATGGTGGAAGGGTGGGAATTTGTTGTTTTGTGAGGCAATTTTAAGGTATCTTTTAGTGGTTCCAGATCCTCCTAAGGTGAAGGTAGGGAGGTTAGATAAGGTGGGAAGGCGAGAAAAGGAGGTTTTAGGTATGGAGGTTTATCCGTGTTATGATTGGAATGTAACGTGGTTTTGGTTTAGGCGTTTAAAGTTACCTCCTAAGGTACGTGAGATTGGTTTTCGGTTTTTACATGGTATATTGGCGTCTAGGGCTCAGCTTTTCGTGATGGGACTATCGGGCGATGGGTTTTGTCAGCGCTGTGGGTTATGGGATACGGCTTTCCATGTTGTATATTTTTGTGGGGTCTTGAGGGGTGAGGGAATGGTTTTAGGGATCATCCGAGGTGTGGGGGTGGGGTTTATCGGTGTTAAGATGTTTAAGTCTGGATGTTGTGGGGTGCCCAGAGGATGTGAGGCGTGCGGTGATGTATTTGGTATTGGATTATATTTATGTTTCGTGGAGTATGAGGGAGGTTCGGAGTGATGTTAGATTAGGGCTTTGGCAGCGAGATTTTATAGGACTAAGTGTAGGAACCAGGAGTTGTATGGGAGGGTGTGGGATAGGTTTTTCTGAGGGTTATAGGCAATTGTCGATGGGGTCGTTGCTGGGTTAACTCTGAGCTATAGTTTCTGGGGTTTTTACAAGGAAGGGGTTGGTCTCTGGTGTGGGGAGGGGGGTGAAGGGTTAGGTGTGAAAGTTGTTTCGTGGGGTTTATGTATGGGGTTGGGGAAGGGGTGGTTACTCGGGGTTTTCCGGTCATCCACTCACCCTTTTCCCTTGGGGAAAGGGTAGGGTTTTCTTTTTATGGATGAGTATGTGTGTGGTATGTTTGGTGACTCGGACGGGGGGGGGGGGGGAGGGGAGGTTTTGGGTGGTTCTATTTTTGTCCTTTTTGGGTTTCAGGTTTTTTTCCAAAGGGGGTTTGCCTTACTTGGGGGCCAGGTGTGTGCCCTAAGTGTTTATATATTGTTTTTTTCCTTATGGTTCTCTTTTCAAAGAGGTTAAAGTTTTTTTTATTCTATTATTCCCTTTTCATGGCTTATCTGGCAATATTCTTCGTATTTTAATATGAGAAGATGTAATACAGTTCTTTCTTTCTATGTATGTATAGACACTGGATGGGACTGATCCGATGACTTTATCACTGTGAAGTGTTGGTACCAGGCCACGGGTTTACTTTTACTGAAGTTTATATGACTTGCACGCAATGTGTGTGTGCCTAGGATCATTATTATTGTTGGGTCACATTATCACGGGTTTTAGTTGTAGGTTTAGGGTTTTCATTGTCTGTTTTTAAAACCCTTTTGGGGTTTCTATGTTTTGTTTCAGTTAGGTATATTTTTTTTTTTTTATGTGTATACATATTGGATAGGATCTTATATATGTTTTGATGTACTATGTGTAAATTGCTTTGCAGATCTTATAGGATCCATAATCACTGTTTTGTTTTGTTACTTTCATTTGGAATACTTAGGATCTTTTATTTGTGAGACGGACTTTTGTGAAAAAAAAAAAACTTTTACATTTTTTGGTTACTTACATGTTTGTGAGGTTTAAGTTTGTTTTGGCATTGTGGGGAGGTTAGGAGTTATGTAACGCTATTTTTTTGTATTGTATGTTGCATTTATGTCTCAGTCTAATGTTGTATTGACAACGCTTTGTATGCATTAAGATTGGTATAAAGGTTACCGTTTTTTACGGAGCTTTTAAGGTTTTGTTTGTAAGTTTAATGTTTTATTTTTGAAGTTTCGTTGTTATAGGGTAGTTAGGTTTTTTGGTGTTATTATGGCACATTCTTGTGTGGGGTTTTAGTGCTTATTGTTGTTTTGGTATATCTTTGTTATGACCTTACTTGTAGTAAGGTGACTACTTGGTATATTGCTAGTATGAAAATTGTAAGTTTTTAAATAAAAAAAAAAAAAAAAATAATGAATTTTCTGAATGATTCTCCTGAATTTTTTTCGGTATAGTGAAATTAAAACAGAATGCGAATCTGTGTCTTGACACAACCACCACTGTGGTGGTGGTTGTGGTGGTGGTTGTGGTGGTGGTTGTGGTGGTGGTTGTGGTGGTGGTTGTGGTTGTGGTGGTGGTTGTGGTGGTGGTTGTGGTGATGGTTGTGGTGGTGGTTGTGGTCAATGGGGATCCGTCTAATTATTAATTAGTTGTTAGTAAGACATATTTGTTGTGATATGAGTGTGAGCCTTATGGGAGAGAGAGAGAGAGAGAGAGAGAGAGAGAGAGAGAGAGAGAGAGAGAGAGAGAGAGAGAGAGAGAGAGAGAGAGAGAGAGAGAGAGACAGAGAGAGACAGAGAGACAGAGAGACAGAGATAGAGACAGAGACAGAGACAGAGAGAGAGAGAGAGAGAGAGAGGGGAGGGAGGGATGGAGGGAGAGGAACAGGTACAGGGAGGGAGTGGGAGAGAGAATAGTGGGAAGTGGTGGGAGGGAAGTATGTGAATAGAGCAATAATGAAGGAACATTTAGGTTGGTGCCGTCTATTGCGTCACCAGCAATAAGGACGCCTGAGCGAGCGTGTGATTTGATGGTCATGAGAGTGACCCAGAGGGTCGTGAGAGTTGTGAAAGGGTCGTAGAGGGCCGTGAGAGTAGTGAAAGGGTCGTAGAGGGCCGTGAGAGTAGTGAAAGGGTCGTAGAGGGCCGTGAGAGTAGTGAAAGGGTCGTAGAGGGTCGTGAGAGTAGTGAAAGCGTCGTAGAGGGGTCATGGAGAAAATGTTGTGAGAGTTGTGTGCTGGTCATGAAGTATAGTGGAAGCTGTGTATTGGTTGTGAAGTATAGGGAAAGTTGAGTGATGGTTGTGGAGTACAGAGGGAGTTGAGTGCTGGTTTTGGTGTACAGAGGGAGCTGAGTGCTGGTTGTGGAGTACAGAGGGAGTTGAGTCCTGGTTGTGGAGTACAGAGGGAGTTGAGTGCTGGTTGTGGAGTACAGAGGGAGTTGAGTCCTGGTTGTGGAGTACAGAGGGAGTTGAGTGCTGGTTGTGGAGTACAGATGGAGTTGAGTGCTGGTTGTGGAGTACAGAGGGAGTTGAGTGCTGGTTGTGGAGTACAGAGGGAGTTGAGTGATGGTTGTGGAGTACAGAGGGAGTTGAGTGCTGGTTGTGGAGTACAGAGGGAGTTGAGTGCTGGTTGTGGAGTACAGAGGGAGTTGAGTGCTGGTTGTGGAGTACAGAGGGAGTTGAGTGCTGGTTGTGAAATATTCACATTCAGATTTTTATTTCTCTGTAAAGATTATAATGTGTGTTTTACATTTATAAGACAATAATTACAAAGATGGCCACTAGCATGCCTAGCATGCCCAGGCATGCTAGGCATTTTGGGCAGACTAATAATAGTTCTTAATCTATATTACAAATTACAAATGAATAAATAGATTTACAATAGTGAGGTAGTTCAGAATATTTAGAGTGTTGGGTTCTATTTGTGGAGTATAGGGAGTGCTGAGTGCTGGTTGTGGAGTATAGGGAGTGTTGAGTGCTGCTTGTGAAGTACTGGGAGTGAGTGGTGGTTGTGGAGTATAGAGGGAGCTGAGTGCTGGTTGTAGAGTATTGGGAGTGTTGAGTGCTGGTTGTGTAGTATAGGGAGTGTTTGAGTGCTGGTTGTGAAGCGTTTTTAAATCTGAGCGCTAGTTTTGGAGGATCGTGGGCGTGGTACTACTGGTCAAAAACGGGCGTTTGATTATTGTACTGGTCGTTGATGGTTGTGGGAGTGTTGTACCTGTCGTTGATGGTTGTGAGAGTGTTGTACCTGTCGTTGATGGTTGTGGGAATGTTGTACCTGTCGTTGATGGCTGTGGGAGTATTATGCTGGTCGTTGATGTTTGTAGTAGAGTTGTGCTGGTCGTTGATGGTTGAGGGAGTCTTATACCTCTCGTTGATGTTTGTGGGAGTGTTGTACCTGTCGTTGATGTTTGTGGGAGTATTATGCTGGTCGTTGATGGTTGTGGTAGAGTTGTGCTGGTCGTTGATGGTTGTGGGAGTGTTATGCTGGTCGTTGATGGTTGTGGTAGTGCTGTACTGGTCGTCGATGATTGTGGGAGTGTTGCTGGTCATTAATGGTTGTGGAAGTGTTGTGCTTGTCGTTGATGGTTGGTTGAGTGTTGTACCTGTCGTTGATGGTTGTGGGAGTGTTACGCTGGTCGTTGATGGTTGTGGGAGTGTTGTGTTGGTCGTTGATGGTTGTGGGAGTGTTGTGTTGGTCGTTGATGGTTGTGTTAGTGTTATGCTGGTCGTTGATGGTTGTGGGAGTGTTATGCTGGTCGTTGATGGTTGTGGAAGTGTTGTGCTTGTCGGTGATGGTTGTAGGAGTGTTGTGCTTGTCGTTGATGGTTGTTGGAGTGTTGTGTTGGTCGTTGATGATTGTGGGATATTTGTGCTGGTCGTTGATGGTTGAGAGAGTGTTGAACTTGTCGTTGATAGTTGTGGTAGTGCTGTACAGGTCGTTGATGGTTGTTGTAGTGCTATACTGGTCGTTGATGATTGTAAGGTTGTTGTACTGGTCGTTGATGGTTGTGATAGTCCTGTACAGGTCGTTGATGGTTGTTGGAGTGTTATACTGGTCGTTGATGATTGTAAGATTGTTGTACTGGTCGTTGATGGTTGAGGGAGTGCTGTACTGGTCGTTGATGGTTGTGGGAGTGCTGAGCTGGTCGCTGGTTGTTGTGGGAGTGTGTTTTATTGGTCGTTGATGATTGTAGGAGTGATGTACTGATCATTCATGGTTGTGGGAGTGATGTACTGATCATTCATGGTTGTGGGAGTGATGTACTGGTCGTTAATGGTTGTGGGAGTGATGTACTGATTATTCATGGTTGTGGGAGTGATGTACTGGTCGTTAATAGTTGTGGGAGTGATGTACTGGTCGTTAATGGTTATGGGAGTGATGTACTGGTCGTTAAGGGTTGTAGGAGTGATGTACTAGTCGTTAAGGGCTGAGTCAATTAACGTTAAAAATATTTCAGATCGGCAGTATCCACCATGCTGCCGGTCAATCACTCCGTTTTCTTCCATTAGACATCGTGTATGATAAAGTTGTAAAATGAGGGACTAACATGTCACAAAGTCTCATTTTCCTCATCATTCACACAGGGAATGTGACAGAACTAGAATTTATGAGGCACACGTGAAGGGTGGTTCATGTCACCAATACAAGATGTCTGATTTGTTTACACAGTTGCAAGCTGGGACGCCTCCTCTATGTTTAGAGTTGAAGTATTTCTGAGTTAGTTTGGTGGATGATGCCATGGCGTGTATATTAAAGGATTTTGAATATCTTTACGTTTATTTTGTAACACAGATATTTCCCACCAAGGTGACCTAAACATAAGAAACACGTTCATCATCACTCAGTCCATCACTGTCTTGCCAGAGGAGTACAGAAACATATCTCGACCCCGCCTTCAGTGTGCAGGCACTACTTTACACCTCCAGGACTCAAGTCTGGCTATTCGGGTTCCCTGAATTCTTTCATAAATGTTACCTTCCTCACACTCCAACATCACATCAAGTTATAAAAACCATTTGCCTCCACTCGCTCCTAACATACTCACACACGCTTGTTGGAACTCTAAGCCCTTCACACACAAAACTTTTACCTCCTCCCTCCAACATTTCCTAGGACTACCCTTACCCCGCCTTCTTTCCATTAAAGATTTATATGCCCTCCAAGTCATTCTATTTTGTTCCATCCTCCCTAAGTGTCCAAACCACCTCAACACGCTTTCTTCAGCCCCCTTGATAATACTTTTACTAACCTCGCACCTCCTTTTAATCTCCAAGATACAGATTCTCTGTATAATATTCACACCATACACTGCCGTCAGACACGACATCTCCACTGCGTCCATCCTTCTTCTTGCAATATTCACCACCCATGCATCACACTCATATAAGAGTGAGGGTACCACTATACTCTCATACACTCCACTATTTGCTTCCATAGATAACGTTCTTTGTCTTCACAGACTCCTCAGAGCACCATTCACTTTCTTTTTCTCGTCAATGCTATGGTTCACCTCGTCTTTCATAGACCCATCTGCTGACAAGTCCACTTCCAAATATCTGAACACATTCATTTCCTCCATATTTCCTCATTCTAATCTGATATCCAATCTTCCATTTCATATTTTCTTATCCTCATTACATTGCTCTTTCCTATGTTCACTTTTATTTTTTTTATTTTACACATCCTCTGATATTCGTCTACTAATCTTTGCAGCTTCTCTTCAAAATCTTCCAAAAGCACAGTGTCATCTTCAGCAAAAAGCAACTGTGACAACTCCCACTTTAAACCCGCACCTCTTCCCAACACCCGATCATTCACCTCTCTTGCAACCCCATCAATAAATAAGCATGGTGGCATTAGTCATCTCTGTCTAAGGCCCACTTTTACTTGTAAATAATCTCCTCCTCTCCTACGTACCCTATCTTGAGCCTTATTATCCTTGTGCAAACTCTTAACTCCTTTCAGTAACTTACCACCTATTCCATACTCTTGCAACATTTGCCACATTGCTTCCCTATCCACCCTATTATACGCCTATTCCAAATCCATAAATGCAACGAAAACCTCTTTACCCTTATCTAAATACTGTTCACTTATATGCTTCAGAGTAAACATTTGCTCTACATATCCTTTACCTTCCTAAAGAATCCTTGTTCATCTGCGATCCTGCTCTCCATCTTACTCTTAATTCTTTCAGTATACACCCTGGTCACAGACCGGGCCACGGGGGCGTTGACCCCCGGAAACCTCTCAAGTTATACTCAATAGGCAAATTCCCCTATAATACCAATAATTCTTACACTCTTATTAGTCCTCTTTGTCTTTATGCAAAGGAACTATACACGCTCTCTGCCAGTCTCTAGGTACCTTCCCCTCTTTCTTATACCTATTAAATAATAGTACCAACCATTCCAGAACGTTATCCCCATCTGCCTGTATCATTTGTCTTGATCCCATCAATCCCAGCTGCCTTACCTGCTTTCATTCTACTCACAGCCTCAAGTACCTCTCCCTCACAATCACATCTGGCACTTCCTAACTCGTAGGAAATGTTATACCTCCCTGCCCAATGAAGGAAATCACAGCTTCACTATCTTCATCAAACATTTATCAGTTACTCAAAATATTCCCTCCATCTTCCAGATACCTCCGGCTCCCCATCTAACAACTCCCTCCTATTTTTAATTGTTATTTTCAATTGTTCCCAAGGCTTTCTCAACTTATTTATCTCACCCCAAAACTTTTTCTTATTCTCAGCAAAATTTATTAACAACATCTCACCCACTTTCTCATTTGCTTTCCTTTTACATTCCTTCACCACTCTTTTAACCTCTCTTTTTCTCTTTCCATATACTCTTCCTTATATCACTTATAGTTTGTAAAGTCTTCTCATATGTTAACTTTATCTCTATTACTACTTTCTATCCTCATCATTCTACCAATCGCTCTTCTTCCCTCCCGCACCCATTTTCCTGTAACTCCACACTTCTGCTGAACACTCGATCACCACATTTTTAAATCTACCCCATACTTCTTCACCCTCATTCCCTATACTCTCACTAGCCCATCATTCTTCCAAGAGTTGCTTATATGTTACCCTAACTTCATGAGCCTCTTTCAATTCTTTTACTTGCTGATGTTATTCTCCTCTTATCCAAACTATATGTTACTCTCAGTGTAGCTACAACTAAAAATACCTAATATATCTGATGCCCCTATATAACCATACATATCCTGAAGTCTACCCATCAATCTTTTATCTACTAATACATAGTCCAACAAATTACAAACATTTTGCCCTATATCAAGTCTCGTATTCTCATTTATCCTTTTTTCTTAAAATATGTATTATGTATTAAAATTTCCAAAAACCTCTCTCTCTCCTCTACACGTCCTCTCTTCTCCAGGTGATAAACACTTATTATATTTAATGTATATACGTATATATATATATATATATATATATATATATATATATATATATATATATATATATATATATATATATATATATATATATATATATATATATATATATATATAGGGTGTGTAGGTAAGTTTGGGGTGCCAGGTGTAAATGATAATGGGAGCCCTTTGATTGAACTTTGTATAGAAAGGGGTTTAGTTATAGGTAATACATATTTTAAGAAAAAGAGGATAAATAAGTATACAAGATATGATGTAGAACGTAATGACAGTAGTTTGTTGGACTATGTATTGGTAGATAAAAGACTGTTGAGTAGACTTCAGGATGTACATGTTTATAGAGGGGCCACAGATATATCAGATCACTTTTTAGTTGTAGCTACAGTGAGAGTAAAAGGTAGATGGGATACAAGGAAAATAGAAGCAGTAAGTAAGAGAGAGGTGAAGGTTTATAAACTAAAAGAGGAGGCAGTTAGGGTAAGATATAAACAACTATTGGAGGATAGATAGGCTAGTGAGAGTGTAGGCAATGGGGTCGAAGATGTATGGAGTAGGTTAAAGAATGTAGTGTTAGAGTGTTCAGCAGATGTTTGTGGTTACAGGAAAGTGGGTGCAGGAGGGAAGAAGAGCGATTGGTGGAATGATGATGTAAAGAGAGTAGTAAGGGAGAAAAAGTTAGCATATGAGAGGTTTTTACAAAGTAGAAGTGATGCAAGGAGGGAAGAGTATATGAACAAAATAAGAAAGGTTAAGAGAGTGGTCAAGCAATGTAAAAAGAGAGCAAATGAGAGAATGGGTGAGATGCTATCAACAAATTTTGTTGAAAATAAGAAAAAGTTTTGGAGTGAGATTAATAAGTTGAGGAAGCCTAGGGAACAAATGGATTTGAGAGTTAAAAATAGGAGAGGAGAGTTATTAAATGGAGAGTTAGAGGTATCGGGAAGACGGAGGGAATATTTTGAGGAGTTGTTAAATGTTGATGAAGAGAGGGAAGCTGTGATTTCGTGTATAGGGCAAGGAAGAATAACATCTCGTAGGAGTGCGGAAGAGCCAGTTGTGAGTGTGGGGGAAGTTCGTGAGACAGTGGGTAGAATGAAAGGGGGTAAGGCAGCTGGGATTTATGGGATAAAGGTAGAAATGTTAAAAGCAGGCGGAGATATAGTTTTGGAGTGGTTGGTGCTATTATTTAATACATGTATGGAAGAGGGTAAGGTACCTAGGGACTGGCAGAGAGCGTGTATTGTTCCTTTGTATAAATGCAAAGGGGACAAAAGAGAGTTCAAAAATTATAGGGGAATAAGTCTGTTGAGTATACCAGGTAAAGTGTATGGTAGAGTTATTATTGAAAGAATTAAGAGTAAGACGGAGAGCAGAATAGCAGATGAACAAGGTGGCTTTAGGAAAGGTAGGGGGTGTGTAGACCAAGTGTTTGCAGTAAACATATAGGTGAACAGTATTTGGATAAGGGTAAAGAGGTTTTGTGGCATTTATGGATTTGGAAAAGGCGTATGATAGGGTGGATAGGGGCAATGTGGCAGATGTTGCAGGTGTATGGAATAGGAGGTAGGTTACTGAAAGCAGTGAAGAGCTTTTATGAGGATAGTGATGCTCAGGTTAGAGTGTGTAGGAGAGAGGGAAATTATTTCTCTGTAAAAGTAGGCCTTAGACAGGGATGTGTGATATCACCGTGGTTGTTCAATATATTTATAGATGGGGTTGTAAGAGAAGTGGATGTCTTGGCAAGAGGTGTAGGGTTAAATGACAAAGAATCAAATACAAAGTGGAGTTGTCACAGTTGCTTTTGCTGATGACACTGTGCTTTTGGGAGATTCTGAAGAGAAGTTGCAGAGGTTGGTGGATGAATTTGATAAGGTATGTAAAAGAAGAAAATTGAAAGTGAATATAGGAAAGAGTAAGGTGATGAGGATAACAAAAAGATTAGGTGACGAAAGATTAGATATCAGATTGGAGGAAGAGAGTATGGAGGAGGTGAATGTATTCAGATATTTGGGAGTGGACATGTCAGCAGATGGGTCTATGAAGGATGAGGTGAATCATAGAAGTGATGAGGTGAAAAGGGTGAGTGGTGCACTTTGGAGTCTGTGGAGACAAAGAACTTTGTCCATGGAAGTTAAGAGGGGAATGTATGAGAGTATAGTTATACCAACACTCTTGTATGGGTGTGAAGCATGGGTGATGAATGTCGCAATGAGGAGAAGGCTGGAGGCAGTGGAGATGTCATGTCTGAGGTCAATGTGTGGTGTGAATATAATGCAGAGAATTCGGAGTTTGGAAATTAGGAGGATGTGTGGGATTACCAAAACTATTATCCAGTGGGCTGAGGAGGGGTTGTTGAGGTGGTTCGGACATGTATTGAGAATGGAACGAAACAGAATGACCTCGAGAGTGTATAAATCTGTAGTGGAGGGAAGGCGGGGTAGGGGTCGGCCTAGGAAAGGTTGGAGGAGGGGTAAAGAGGTTTTGTGTGCGAGGGGCTTGGATTTCCAGCAAGCATGCGTGTGCGTATTTGATAGGAGTGAATGGAGACAAATGGTTTTTATTACTTGACGTGCTGTTGGAGTGTGAGCAAGGTAACATTTATGAAGGGATTCAGCGACAGTGATGGAGTGAATGATGACGAAAGTTTTTCTTTTCGGGCCACCCTGCCTTGGTGGGAATCGGCCGATGTGTTAATGAAAAAAATAAAATAAAATATATATATGTATGCAAAAAGATCACAGTAAACAGGTGATATCAAAATATGCAAGACATCCACTATGAAAAATAGAGAATTCCAAGGCTTTCGTGACTACTCACATGTGAGTATCAGAATGCGCTTGAATTCCATTTTTCATAGAGTTGTCTGAATATATATATATATATATATATATATATAATATATATAATATATATATATATATATATATATATATATATATATATATATATATATATATATATATATATATATATATTTATATTTTAATTAAAAAGAGAGATACATTACAGTCAGCAGAATTAAGCCAGTACGGTTTCAAGTACTTAGACACTCACTATCAGATGCTCAAAAGTGGCAGGCTTGTTTACATACAGTTTCTTAACTCAACATTAACACCCTCTTTAATATATATATATATATATATATATATATATATATATATATATATATATATATATATATATATATATATATATATATATATATATATATATATATATATATATATAAGAGAGAGAGAGAGAGAGCAGAGAGAGAGAGGATTACAGTCAGCAGAATTCGAAGCCACGTCAGGTTCCCAAGTGACGCTGTAGACCACTCAGCTATCAGATGCCTCAAAAAGCTGGGCAGGCTTGTTTACAGACCATGTTTCTTCTCAGCCCGGGCACACCGGTTTTCAATGATTATATTTAAAAAATGTTCTTAAATATAACGGTGAAATTCAAACTAAGATAATCCAAAATCAAGACAAATCTTCCTTTGAGAAAAATCACACTAGTGTTATGATTGACATTCGCCACCCAGCTCGTGAGAGAAGGTGTGCTACTCTGGTCTCTGGCCCCTGGTGGAGACTGTGTGCAACTTTATTTTCACTGTCATGGCGGCGTGGGCAGACGCTGCATCAACGCCGTCTGCATAGACATGGTTACAGGAGTAATTCAACCTGCTGTGGCGGCTACAGTAATACCTATTATTCTTCGAGATATATACAACATTGATATGGAGGATCTGTATGGAGTGGCTCTAAAGAGCATGAACAGGATCTTCGTGAAGTTGTTAACGGCTGCAGCATATGAGACATTAGTAGAGCGACATCAGGACAACGTTTACACAGTCAATGCGATGTTGCAGGTGTGATTAAAGGATGTGTCGCGCACCTACACATGGGTAAAAGGTCAAGAATGTGCCTTTGAGGCGGATCAAATGGATGTGGGACGTGTCTTGCGAGTATGGGACAGTACATCTGGCAATGGCAGGAAAGTGGAGTGTGGGACCCCTGGAAGGTCTTCCTGAGGGATCTTTCACTTTAAAGATGTTATGAAGCCCATTCCATCTTACATCACTATGGCTGAGTTTTGTATGCAAGTGTACGTGACTTAGCAGGACAATGGAGGACTGCAGGATATGTGGGAATTTTGATCATGTAGCAGCGGATTGTTTGCGGAGAGGTGCTCAACAAACCGCTAAATGCAAGATCCCAACAGAACCACAAGGAAAGTATGAGGGATGGCTGGTGATGAGGGACAGCAGCAAAGGACCAGGAGCTGGAGGAAATAGTGGAGGGTGTGGCAGAACCGTGCCAACCATCAGAGCCAACTTTGGAGAGAGAGTGAATGAAAAGGAGGTTGAGGAAGTACCTGTGATAGAGGAAGGCATGGATGTGCCTCTGGTGAAGTGATTCAGGGATTACTGGATGATCCATTACAGGTGATGCATGTTGGGATGGGGTAGATTTGTGGAGGAGGCAAGTTGGGATTGACTTGGGGCAGGAGAGTCCTGAGATAGCAGAATTGGTGCGTGAGTGCGTCAATGTGGAGGTGCATCAGAGTAATAGTGGGGACATGATGGAGGTGGGGAGCGGGTCGCGAAACGATCTGGCACGGTCAAGGACCGTGATGATATCTTGACACCGGCCCAGAGGGCACAAATAAACCTTTGGTGGAAGTGAAGGGAACTGAGACGGGAGGGAAGTTGGCAAGAGATGATGGTAAGGATGCTGCTATGGGCAGCAAAAGTGTGGGCAAGGGTGGTAAAGGAAGGATAATGTCGCAGTCCGTGCAGAGGTTGAAAGGTAAACTCACTCATTTATATTCCAGTGTCTAACTATTAATGTTAATAGGTTGAGGGCAGAGGTCAAGCGACGGTGGGTAGAGGGAACTTGAGACGGTATGGTGTGCAAGTGGGGTTCCTACTGGAGCACAATTATAGATGTGGACGTGAATTATGTTTGAAGGGATATGAGGTGTATGGGGTCTTCGGGAAATTAAAAGGGGTGTGGCAGTGGTCATTAGCACGTCAAGCCCCTTTGTTCT
>WNWK01006685.1:0-102865 GCA_009830355.1 Cherax destructor | reverse complement strand
TTTTAGGTGCCTGTTACTGTTAACGGCATATTTGTCATGTTTTGTAATAATGTTTTAATAAAATAAAAAAAAAAAAGTAAAGAAAGTGAATGCCAGACTGAAGTTCCTCTACAGACAAGCACAGTGTCTACCTACTGAGGCTCGCAGGACCCTATGTCTTGCCCTTATACAATGTCATATTGACTACGCTTGCTCTTCATGGTACTCTGCCTTGACAAAAACTGAAAGATAAGCTGCAAATCACCCAGAACAAAATGATAAGATTCATCCTGGACCTGGCTCCAAGAGAACATGTAGGCCAGGATGAATTAAACAATTGGATATGCGGGAATATTGAAGACAGAGTAAAACAACTTAAATTAAATCAAGTTTATAAAATTGCTCACAAACAGTGTCCAGAATATCTTGCTGCCAATTTTGTCAAGGCTGGGAACCAAAGCAGTCATAGTACTAGAGGAAGAGAGCACAACTTTGTAGTTCCCACAGTCAAGGGCCAGGCTTCAAACACCTTTTATTGTACAGCAATAAAGGAATGGAACAGACTGCCTGCACATGTCAAAGCCAGTCATAGCATGAGCCAGTTCAAGAAGAGAACCAAAAGGTACCTAATGAATGTAGCGACAGAAAGGGAGGAGAATGATTTTTTATTTTTTTAGCTAACACACATGTATATGTAAATAACTCTTTTTACCTTATTCCTAGTATACATATATCCTTTATAATATAATAACATATATATCCTACAATGTAAATATTATAGTGTAAAAGGGACCCAATGGAAATAAGTCACTCTGTCTGACTTTTTTGGGTTATCCTAGGTTCTCTACACATATGCTGCTATGTATGATAATGTATGTAAATGTATTTGTGTATACCTGAATAAACTTACTTACTTACTTACTTACTTACTGACTACTGGGAACGTCACGACGAACGACACAAAGGAAGGTAAAAACATTGTTGTTGTTGGGGATAGCCAGGTTAGGTATATGGATAGGGCATTCTGCTTGAAGGATAGGAGTAGGAGACAGAGGGTTTGCTTTCCTGGGGCTGGGATGGAGGATATTGTTAGCCGGCTTGACAACATCATGAACGGTAATGGGATCAATCCTATTATCTGCCCCAGTGCTGGAGGGCAATAATGTAGGCAAGCGTAGAAGTAAGGATTTAGTTAGAAGGTACAGGACAACAATAGACATAATTAGGAAGAAGGGGAGGCGCCCTGTTATATGTGGCATTTTGCCAAGAAGGGTGTTGGAAATGAATGGCTGTCCAGAGCGATTGGTATAAATTGTTGGCTGGACAAACACTGTAAGGATAATGCAGTCCCATTCATTGACAACTGGGACCACTTCTATGGCCGAAATGACATGTATGCCAGGGATGGGGTTCACTTATCCAGGGCAGGTGTAGAATTTCTCTCTAGCTCAGTTGAGGATGTTGTTAGGGCTTTAAACTAGGATTAGTTAGAGGTATGGGTTTAGGAATGGTGAATAATGAGGGTCAAAATATTGATTCAGGCTTTGATATCATAAATCTTAACAATAACAGTAATCGAGTAACACAGGGTAATAATAGTAACAGAAATTTGTAAAACAAAAGCTGAATATGAAAAAGGTTCACAAGAAGCGCCAGAAATAAAATTAACGAATTACGTTTGGTAGCATGTGCTGGGAACTTTGATGTCATTGCTATAACTGAAACATGGTATAATACCAAGAGTCGGGATATGATTGCTGAGTGTCATATTCAGGGGTTTAAGTTGTTCCATGTAGATAGATATAATGGGAAAGGGGGTGGAGTTGCATTATATGTACGAGAAAATATAAATTGCTGCATAAAAACAGGCATAAAAATAGATGGATCATTAACAGAATCTGTTTGGGTAGAGTTTCTAGAAGGTCAATATCTCCTTTGTTTATGCCTATCATCCACTTGTACACCTCGATGAGATCTCCCCTCATTCTACGTCTCTCCAGTGAGTGGAGATTCAACGCTCTAAGTCCATCTTCATACGGGAGATTTCTTATACTGTAAATCATTTTAGTCATTCTTCTCTGTATGTTCTCCAACGAATCTATATCCATTCTGTAGTAAGGAGACCAAAACTGAGCTGCATAATCCAAATGAGGTCTCACTAGTGATATATAGAGCTGTAAAATAACTTTTGGACTTCTGTTGCTTATACTTCTTGAAATAAATCCTAGTAATCTGTTAGCCTTTTGCGACACTTAGGCACTGTTGTCTTGGCTTTAGATTTCTGCTTACCATGACTCCCAAGTCTTTTTCACATTCTGTATAATCAAGCTCTACTTCACCTAGTTTATATATTCGAGGGATATTTTCATTACCAACGACTAGCACCTTACACTTGTCCACATTGAACTTCATCTGCCACTTTTCAGACCAAGACATTAATTTGTCCAAATCCTCCTGGAGTTCACTGGTATCCTCCTCAGAATGAATCATACGGCCTATTTTTGTATCATCAGCAAATTTACTCATGTCACTTGCAATTCCTTCATCAAGGTCATTTATGTAAATTATGAACAACACTGGGCCTAAAACTGATCCTTGTGGAACCCCACTAGTGACTAATCCCCATTCAGATTTGACCCCATTAATGGAAACTTCTGCTTTCTATTGGTAAGCCATGCCTCTATCCATGCTAGAACTTTACCTCCTATACCATGAGCTGCCACCTTTCTTAAGAGTCTCTTGTGAGGTACTCTATCGAAGGCCTTACTGAAATCCAAGTAAACTATATCATATTCTTTATCACTGTCTACTGCCTCAAATGTTTTATTGAAAAATGTCAGTAAATTTGTCAGGCAGGAACGACCTCTCGTGAACCCATGCTGAGATTTATTAATCAAATTATGTTCTTCAAGGTGACTTCTAATAATATCAGCTATAATTGATTCTAATAATTTGCCTACTATAGATGTGAGGTTATTGGACGGTAATTTGATGGAATTGACTTATCCCTGATTTGAATATAGGAACTACATTAGCTATCTTCCACATCTCTGGCACAACACCAGTTAGGATGGACGTATTAAACACATTCGTTAATGGCTGACTAAGTTCCATCTTGCATTCTTTAAGTACCCTGGAAAACAACTCGTTGGGTCCCGGGGACTTATTTTGCTTCAGTTTATCTATCTGTTTGATAACCATGTCCTCGTGACAGTAATATTAATTAACTTGAATTCTTCAGGAACTGAATAATTGTTAATTTCTGGAATCTCATTTACGTCTTCTTGTGTAAAGACTGACAAAAAATAGTCATTAAATAGAGAACACATTTCCAGTTCGTTATCCGTCAGCTGTCCATTCCCAATTTTCAGAGGTCCTACCTTTTCCCTCACCTTCGTCCTATACACTTGAAAGAACCCTTTTGGATTAGTCTTTGATTTATTAGCAACCTTAATCTCATAGTCACGTTTAGCCTTTCTAATCCCTTTTTTACTTCTCTTTTCAACTGAACATATTGGTCAATAAGGTTAACATCTCCTTTTGATGCGTCTATAAATTCCTCTTTTCTCCCCTAATAGATGTTTTAGCCTCCTGTTAAACCATTTGGGATCGTTATTATTTGACCTAAATTCTCTCTGGGAATAAATATACTCTGTGCACGTTGTACATTATTAAGAAAAAATCATAAACGCAGATCCCATCGTAATCGTTAGCTAGATTACCCCAGTCGAGATTAGACAGGTGTTCTCTAAGTCCAATATAATCGGCAGAACGAAAATCAGGAACTTTACCGTATTATCCCTATTCTCGTACTCCCAGGTAATATTAAAAGTAATGGATTTGTGATCACTTGCCAAGCTCTTCAGTGATCTCCAGATTATTTACAAGGGTTTCTTTATTTGACAAGACTAGGTCGAGCAAATTATTACCTCTGGTAGACTCCGTCACACACTGCTTCAGAAAACAGTCCAGAACTACTTCCATAAAGTCACTGGACTCCAGATTACCGGTCAAAGAAGTCCAGTCAATTTGACTAAAGTTAAAATCCCCTACTATCACTACGTTATTGTGTCTAGAAACCCTAACAATTTCGTCCCAAAGAAGTCTCCTCTATCGTGATCCAAGCCTGGAGGTCGGTATATTACACCTACAATCAGTTTTTCTTGACCTTCTAGAAACTCTACCCAAACAGATTCTGTCAATGATCAATTTATTTTTATGCCTGTTTTTATGCCCTCGCCGTGTGAAGCGAGAGCTTTAGCCACCAGGCCACCAGAGCCCTTAATGGATTCAAATTAGATAAGTTTCGATTTAGAAAGGTTGTAGGAAAGTATTGGTTTGGAAATAGGGTAGTTGATGAGTGGAACAGTGTGCCTAGTAGGGTTATTGAGGCTAGGACTTTGGGTAGTTTCAAATTTAAGTTGGATAAATTCATGAGTGAGATTGGTTGGATTTGAGTGGGACTTGCACATAAGTAAATATAATTATCAAAGCTTATTTCTTGGGTAGCATTTAAAATTGGGTTTAGCAAATATTATGTTAGTGGGATGGATTGTGAAGGACTTGCCTAGTATGGGCCAACAGGTCTGCTGCAGTGTTCCTCCTTTCTTATGTTCTTATGGGAATCTTTATTGAAGAAACGTTTCGCTACACAGTGGCTTCATCAGTTCAATGCAAAGCAGGAAGTTTATTCAGGAATACACAAATAAAGTTACATAGATTATCATACATAGCAGTATAGTATGTGTAGAAAACCTTGGATAACCTAAAAAAGTCAGACAGTGACTTATTTCCATTGGGGTCCTTTAACTTATTTCCAATAATATTTTCAATCGTGAGGACGTGTCTAGTGTACTCTCTGTGGAGACTTTTCTACTGTGCTTCCGTTCTTAGCTACCTGAGATTGGATGATGGTTTCCCTCGACTACGAGCAGATATATCTCCAACTTAAGGCGGAATTAACGGAAGCTAGAAGAGAAATTCAACGATTGAAGGGTATATGCAAGGATTATCCCCGGAACAATGTCGCCGATGATCAGACCAACGAATGGATGTTAGTCGGTTCTGAAGGGATGAAGCTGAAGTTGAAGAAGGTCCAGGAGACTGCTGTGAAAACCAGCAACTCTTTTTCCTTGTTATCAGACGAATGTGAAGACATCCCAGCGATGACCATCTCTACAAAGACCGTCGAGAACGTCATGCACACCACCAGTCGAGGTAACATAAACATAAACATAAAGAACATAAAAAAAAGGAGGAACACTGCAGCAGGCCTGTTGGCCCATACTAGGCAGGTCCTTCACAATCCGTCCCACTAACAGAATATTTGCTCAACCCAATTTTCAATGCTACCCAAGAAATAAGCTTTGACAATTCTACCCACTCATGCGCGAGTCCCACTCAAATCCAACCCCTCTCACTCATGAATTTATCCAACCTAAATTTGAAACTACACAAGGTCCTAGCTTCAATAACCCTACTAGGCAGACTGTTCCACTCATCAACTACCCTATTTCCAAACCAATACTTTCCTATATCCTTTCTAAATCTAAACTTATCTAACTTGAATCCATTATTGCGGGTTCTCTCTTGGAGAGATATCCTCAAGACCTTATTTATATCCCCTTTGTTAATTCCCATTTTCCACTTGTATACCTCGATCATGTCTCCCCTCATTCTACGTCTTACAAGTGAATGTAATTTTAGGGTCTTCAATCTTTCTTCGTAAGGAAGATTTCTAATGCTATGTATTAATTTAGTCATTCTACGCTGAATGTTTTCTAACGAATTTATGTCCATTCTGTAATATGGAGACCAGAACTGAGCTGCGTAATCTAGGTGAGGCCTTACTAATGATGTATAAAGCTGTAATATAACCTCTGGACTTCTGTTGCTAACACTTCTTGATATAAATCCCAGTAATCTATTTGCCTTATTACGTACGCTTAGGCATTGCTGTCTTGGTTTAAGGTTGCTGCTTACCATCACCCCCAAGTCCTTCTCGCAATCTGTATGGCTAAGTTCTACGTTATTTAACTTATAAGTGCTTGGGTCATGGACACTCCGAGCTTCAGAACCTTGCATTTATCTACATTGAACTGCATCTGCCACTTTTCTGACCACGAATTAAGTTTGTCTAAATCTTCCTGAAGTTCTATGACATCTATGTTTGAATCAATTATCCTACCTATCTTCGTGTCGTCGGCGAATTTGCTCATATCACTAGTAATTCCCTTATCAAGGTCATTGATATATATTATAAATAACAATGGGCCTAAGACTGATCCCTGTGGAACACCACTTGTTACAAGTCCCCATTCGGATTTAACCCCATTTATGCACACTCTCTGCTTCCTATTGGTGAGCCATGACTCGATCCATGACAGCACTTTTCCCCCAATGCCATGAGCTGCCACTTTCTTTAACAGTCTCTGGTGCGGTACTCTATCAAAAGCCTTACTAAAGTCTAAATAAACAATATCGAATTCTTTATCGTGATCAACAGCCTCAAAAGCTTTACTGAAGAAGGTTAATAAATTAGATAGGCAGGAACGGCCCCTCGTGAATCCATGCTGGGTATCATTAATCAAATTATGGTTATCTAGATGGCTTCTAATAATATCAGCTATAATTGACTCTAGTAATTTGCCTTGGGCGGTAGTTTGACGGTAGTGACTTGTCCCCTGCTTTAAAAATAGGAATTACATTAGCCATCTTCCACATATCAGACACTACACCTGTTTGAAGAGATAAATTAAAAAAGTTAGATATTGGTTCACAGAGTTCCATTTTGCATTCCTTAAGAACCCTTGCAAAAAGCTCATCAGGACCCGGCGATTTATTTTGTTTCAGTCGGTCCAGCTGTTTCATAATCATTTCGCTAGTGACTGTGATATTACATAATTTATCTTCTTCTGGGCCTCTGTAAAAATTAATTACTGGGATATTATTAATGTCTTCCTGTGTGAAAACCGAGAGAAAATAATTATTAAAAATAGAGCACATATCATTCTCCTTGTCAGTAAGATGCCCAAAGTTATTTTTAAGGGGACCTATCTTATCCCTAACTTTTGTTCTATAAACCTGGAAAAACTTTTGGGTTAGTTTTGAATCCTAGCAACTTTAATTTCATAGTCCCGTTTAGCTTTTCTTATTCCCTTTTAACGTCCCTCTTAATGTCAGTATACTGATTTATAAGATGACCCTCACCTCTTTTATGCGCCTATAAATTCCTTTCTTCTGCCCTAAAAGATATTTGAGCCTATTATTCATCCATTTTGGGTCATTTCTACTTGATCTAATTTCTTTATATGGGATAAATGTTCTTTGGGCAGCCTGTATAGTGTTAAGAAAGCTGTCATATTGATACCTCTCTTCTTCACCCCAGTCCACAGTTGATAAGTGTTCTCTAAGTCCATTATAATCTGCTAAGCGAAAATCTGGGACCATTACTGAATTATCCCTACTATCATACATCCATTCAATGCTAAAGGTAATTGACTTGTGGTCGCTTGAGCCGAGTTCCTCTGTAATTTCTAAATTATTAACAAGGGTTTCCTTGCTTGCCAGAACCAAGTCAAGTAGGTTATTTCCCCTTGTAGGTTCTGTTACAAACTGCTTCAAAAAGCAATCCTGAACTACTTCTAAAAAGTCGTTAGATTCTAAATTCCTTGTCATGAAATTCCAATCAATCTGACTAAAGTTAAAGTCCCCTAGAATTACTACGTTATCGTGACTTGTGGCCTTAACAATTTCCTCCCAAAGTAGTCTCCCTTGTACCCTATCTAAGTTTGGAGGACGGTAAATCACGCTTAAAATCAATTTTTCACACTCCTCTGAAAATTCTATCCAGACAGACTCTGTATGTGTTAATTCAGACTTTATACCCGTTTTTATGCAACAATTTAAATGATCACGGACATAGAGTGCCACCCCACCCCCTTTCCCGATACTTCTGTCTACTTGGAACAATTTAAAACCCTGAATGTGACATTCGGCAGGCAAGTCCCGATTTTTCATATTAAACCATGTCTCAGTTATTGCAAAAACATCAATATTACCCGTACTTGCAACTAATCTCAACTCGTCCATCTTATTCCTAGCACTACGACTATTGGTGTAATATATATTTAGAGACCCTCCTTTCTCTTTACCCTTCCTACTCATCTCTGTTTTCCACTATACCTATTACTGTCCTTGTCATCTAGTGTCACTAGCTTTCCACTATCCACCTTATTCTGCCTATTACTAGTTCCCCTAGAATTTATAACATTACTACACTGGGACTTCACTGTTTTCCCCCCAAAACCCATACCACTAACTTTTTCTAGTTTAAAGCCCTAACAGCTCCCTCCACTGCAGTTGCCAGTGCCCCCACCCCAGACCTAGATAAGTGAACCCCATCCCTGGCATACATGTCATTTCTGCCATAGAAGAGGTCCCAGTTGTCAATGAATGTTACTGAATTTTCCTTACAGTATTTGTCCAGCCAGCAATTGACACCAATTGCCCTGGACAGCCATTCATTTCCAACTCCTCTCCTTGGCAAAATACCACATATGACAGGTAAGAACATTGTTTTAGTTGGGAATAGTCAGATTAGGTTTATGGATAGGGAATTTTGTCTAAAGGATAGGAATAGGAGGCAGAGGGTATGTTATCCAGGGGCTGGGATTCAGGATATTGTTAGCTGTCTGGACGTCATCATGAGAGGAAATGGGAGCAATCCTATTATCTGTCTCAGTGCTGGAGGCAACGATGTTGGCAGACGTAGGAGTGAGGAGCTGATTAGCAGCTATAGGTCAGCAATAGACAGAATTAGGAAGAAGGGTGGGAACCCTGTCATATGTGGTGTTTTGTTAAGGAGGGGAGTTGGATGTGAATGGTTGTCCAGGGCAATTGGTGTCAATTGCCGGCTGGACAAATACTGTAAGGAAAATGCAGTAACATTCATTGACAACTGGGACCTCTTCTATGGCAGAAATGACATGTATGCCAGGGATGGGGTTCACTTATCTAGGTCTGGGGTGGGGGCACTGGCAACTGCAGTGGAGGTAGCTGTTAGGGCTTTAAACTAGAAAAAGTTAGTGGTATGGGTTATGGGGGGGGAAACAGTGAAGTCCCAATGTAGTAATGTTATAAATTCTAGGGGAACTAGTAATAGACAGAATAAGGTGGATATTGGAAAGTCAGTGGCAATAGGTGACAAGGACAGTAATAGGTATAGTGGAAAATCAGAAATGAGCAGGAAGGGTAAAGAGAAAGGAGGGTAATATTGATGTTTTTGCAATAACTGAGACATGGTTTAATATGAAAAATCGGGACATGCCTGCCGAATGTCACATTCAGGGTTTTAAATTGTTCCAAGTAGACAGAAGTATCGGGAAGGGGGGTAGGGTGGCACTCTATGTCCGTGATCATTTAAATTGTTGCATAAAAACGGGTATAAAGTCTGAAATAACTACGTTATCGTGCCACAAGGCACGATAACGTAGTAATTCTAGGGGACTTTAACTTTAGTCAGATTGATTGGAATTTCTTGACAGGGAATTTAGAATCAAACGACTTTTTAGAAGTAGTTCAGGATTATTTTTTTAAGCAGTTTGTAACAGAACCTACAAGGGGAAATAACCTACTTGACTTGGTTCTGACAAGCAAGGAAACCCTTGTTAATAATTTAGAAATTACAGAGGAACTCGGCTCAAGCGACCACAAGTCAATTACCTTTAGCATTGAATGGATGTATGATAGTAGGGATAATTCAGTAACAGTCCCAGACTTTCGCTTAGCAGATTATAATGGACTTAGGGAACACTTATCAACTGTGGACTGGGGTAACGAAGAGAGCTATAAATATGACAGTTTTCTTAACACTATACAGGCAGCCCAAAGAACATTTATCCCATATAAAGAAATTAGATCAAGTAGAAATGACCCAAAATGGATGAATAATAGGCTCAAATATATTTTAGGGCAGAAGAAAGGAATTTATAGGCGCATAAAAAGAGGTGAGGGTCATCTTATAAATCAGTATACTGACATTAAGAGGGACGTTAAAAAGGGGATAAGAAAAGCTAAACGGGACTATGTAATTAAAGTTGCTAGAGATTCAAAAACTAACCCAAAAAGTTTTTTCCAGGTTTATAGAACAAAAGTTAGAGATAAGATAGGTCCCCTTAAAAATCAGTCTGGGCATCTTACTGACAAGGAGAATGATATGTGCTCTATTTTTAATAATTATTTTCTCTCGGTTTTCACACAGGAAGACACTAATAATATCCCAGTAATTAATTTTTACAGAGGCCCAGAAGATAAATTATGTAATATCACAGTCACTAGCGAAATGGTTATGAAACAACTAGACCGACTGAAACAAAATAAATCGCCGGGTCCTGATGAGCTTTTTGCAAGAGTTCTTAAGGAATGCAAAATGGAACTCTGTGAACCATTATCTAACATTTTTAATTTATCTCTTCAAACAGGTGTAGTGTCTGATATGTGGAAGATGGCTAATGTAATTCCTATTTTTAAAGCAGGGGACAAGTCACTACCGTCAAATTACCGCCCAATAAGCCTGACCTCAATTGTAGGCAAATTACTAGAGTCAATTATAGCTGATATTATTAGAAGCCATCTAGATAACCATAATTTGATTAATGATACTCAGCATGGATTCACGAGGGGCCGTTCCTGCCTATCTAATTTATTAACCTTCTTCAGTAAAGCTTTTGAGGCTGTTGATCACAATAAAGAATTCGATATTGTTTATTTAGATTTTAGTAAGGCTTTTGATAGAGTACCGCACCAGAGACTGTTAAAGAAAGTGGCAGCTCATGGCATTGGGGGAAACGTGCTGTCATTGATCGAGTCATGGCTCACCAATAGGAAGCAGAGAGTGTGCATCAATGGGGTTAAATCCGAATGGGGACTTGTAACAAGTGGTGTTCCACAGGGATCAGTCTTAGGCCCGTTGTTATTTATAATATATATCAATGACCTTGACGAGGGAATTACTAGTGATATGAGCAAATTCGCCGACGACACGAAGATAGGTAGGATAGATTTAGACAAACTTAATTCGTGGTCAGAAAAGTGGCAGATGCAGTTCAATGTAGATAAATGCAAGGTTCTGAAGCTTGGGAGTGTCCATAACCCAAGCACTTATAAGTTAAATAACGTAGAACTTAGCCATACAGATTGCGAGAAGGACTTGGAGGTGATGGTAAGCAGCAACCTTAAACCAAGACAGCAATGCCTAAGCGTACGTAATAAGGCAAATAGATTACTGGGATTTATATCAAGAAGTGTAAGCAACAGAAGTCCAGAGGTTATATTACAGCTTTATACATCGTTAGTAAGGCCTCACCTTGATTACGCAGTTCAGTTCTGGTCTCCATATTACAGAATGGACATAAATTCGTTAGAAAACATTCAGCGTAGAATGACTAAATTAATACATAGCATTAGAAATCTTCCATACGAAGAAAGATTGAAGAGCCTTAAATTACATTCACTTGTAAGATGTAGAATGAGGGGAGACATGATCGAGGTATACAAGTGGAAAATGGGTATTAACAAAGGGGATATAAATAAGGTCTTGAGGATATCTCTCAAAGAGAGAACCCGCAATAATGGATTCAAGTTAGATAAGTTTAGATTTAGAAAGGATATAGGAAAGTATTGGTTTGGAAATAGGGTAGTTGATGAGTGGAACAGTCTGCCTAGTAGGGTTATTGAAGCTAGGACCTTGGTTAGTTTCAAATTTAGGTTGGATAAATTCATGAGTGAGAGGGGTTGGATTTGAGTGGGAATTGCACATGAGTAAATAGAATTATCAAAGCTTATTTCTTGGGTAGCATTTAAGATTGGGTTGAACAAATATCTTGTTAGTGGGATGGAATGTGAAGGACTTGCCTGGTATGGGCCAACGGGCCTGCTGTAGTGTTCCTCCTTTCTTGTGTGAGCTTTGCTCACACCTCTGCAACACAAATGTTCTCAAATTTTTTGTTAAGTTAAAACCATGAACTATGTAAAGATCCTGTACTTCACCTTACGAAACAGACATAGCAAATGCGATAGTAATTATGGACAATGTAGATTATAGTGGAAAAATGAACATGTTATTAGAATGTAGATGAATGGTTCAGAGAACCGACAAGTTATAAATTAGACACATATGCAACACTTGGGTATCTTTATTGAGGAAACGTTTCGCCACACAGTGGATTCATCAGTCCAATACAAAGCAGAAAGGTGTAAGGAGAGGAGGAGTTTGAGGTAGTCAGTCCCTCGGCCTGGAGTCGATGTGTTCAGTCCATCAATCTTGTAGGAAGTACAGCACATGGCCGTAGAGGTGGCTTATATACTGTAGTCAGGTGAGGCGAAGCAGGAGTCGGGTTCATAGTGGTACCATCCATTAGTCGAAGTAGGTCTTCGTCCAAAGGTAACCTGGGTAGGGAGGGTTAGCCACCCTGGATAACCCAGAAAAGGGAGGGTTAGCCACCCAGGATAACCCAGAGTAGGGAGGGTTAGCCACCCAGTATAACACAGAGTAAGAAGGGTTAGCCACCCAGGATAACCCAGAGTAGGGAGGGTTAGCCACCCAGGATAACCCAGAGTAGGGAGGGTTAGGCACCCTGGATAACCCAGAGTAGGGAGTGTTAGCCACCCAGGATAACCCAGAGTAGGGAGGGTTAGCCACCATGGATAACCCAGAGTAGGGAGGGTTAGCCACTCAGGATAACCCAGGGTAGAAATAAATGGTATAAAATACCGACACAATGGAAAAATAAACACATAAGCAGTATAATGTGATCCTTTATTGACAACGTTTCGCCCACGCAGTGGGCTTTATCGAGTCACAGACAGATCTACCTGGAAAATGAGCAACATGGAGATATATAGGGTCAGTCAGGTGAGAATGCTGGGTCATGCAGCTTTCTCCACCTGACCCAGCATTCTCCACCTGACTGTACCCTATATATATCTCCATGTTGCTCATTTTCCAGGTAGATCTGTCTGTGACTCGATAAAGCCCACTGCGTGGGCGAAACGTTGTCAATAAAGGATCACATTATACTGCTTATGTGTTTATTTTTCCAACCCAGGGTAGGGAGGGTTAGCCACCCAGGATAACCCAGAGTAGGGAGGGTTAGCCACCCAGTATAACACAGAGTAAGAAGGGTTAGCCACCCAGGATAACCCAGAGTAGGGAGGGTTAGCCACCCAGGATAACCCAGAGTAGGGAGGGTTAGGCACCCTGGATAACCCAGAGTAGGGAGTGTACGGGTTGTACTTATAACGGCTGTTCACGTGAACAGCCGTTATAAGTAGATTATTTGCATTTGCTAGCCGAGTCCTTACTAAGGCTGAACGCAATTTTACAGTTATGCAAATCCAATGTAGTTGCTGATGCTTTGTCGCGTCATATCAGGAGTGTTAGCCACCCAGGATAACCCAGAGTAGGGAGGGTTAGCCACCATGGATAACCCAGAGTAGGGAGGGTTAGCCACTCAGGATAACCCAGGGTAGGGAGGGTTAGCCACCCAGGATAACCCAGAGTAGGGAGAATTAGCCACCCAGTATAATAACGTACGTAATAAGGCAAATAGATTACTGGGATTTATATCAAGAAGTGTTAGCAACAGAAGTCCAGAGGTTATATTACAGCTTTATACATCATTAGTAAGGCCTCACCTAGATTACGCAGCTCAGTTCTGGTCTCCATATTACAGAATGGACATAAATTCGTTAGAAAACATTCAGCGTAAAATGACTAAATTAATACATAGCATTAGAAATCTTCCTTACGAAGAAAGATTGAAGACCCTTAAATTACATTCACTTGTAAGACGTAGAATGAGGGGAGACATGATCGAGGTATACAAGTGGAAAATGGGTATTAACAAAGGGGATATAAATAAGGTCTTGAGGGTATCTCTCCAAGAGAGAACCCGCAATAATGGATTCAAGTTAGATAAGTTTAGATTTAGAAAGGATATAGGAAAGTATTGGTTTGGAAATAGGGTAGTTGATGAGTGGAACAGTCTGCCTAGTAGGGTTATTGAAGCAAGGACCTTGGGTAGTTTTAAATTTAGGTTGGATAAATTCATGAGTGAAAGGGGTTGGATTTGAGTGGGAATTGCACATGAGTAAATAAAATTATCAAAGCTTATTTCTTGGGTAGCATTGAAAATTAGGTTGAACAAATATTCTGTTATAAATTAGACACATATGCAACACTTGGGTATCTTTATTGAGGAAACGTTTCGCCACACAGTGGCTTCATCAGTCCAATACAAAGTAGAAAGGTGTAAGGAGAGGAGGAGTTTGAGGTTATCAGTCCCTCGGCCTGGAGTCGATGTGTTCAGTCCATCAATCTTGTTAGAAGTGTAGCACAAGGCCGTAGAGGTGGCTTATATGCTGTAATCAGGTGAGGTGAAGCAGGAGGAGGCGGGGTCATAGTAGTACCATCCACTATTCTAAGTAGGTCTTCGTCCAAAGGTTGGACAAGTGTAGAAGAATTCGTTTGTATCAAGATCCCAAGCTGTTGCTGTGTCAGACAGGATGTAGATGAATGGTTCAGAGAACCGACAAGTTATAAATTAGACACATATGCAACACTGTGTGGCGAAACGTTTCCTCAATAAAGATACCCAAGTGTTGCATATGTGTCTAATTTATAACTTGTCGGTTCTCTGAACCATTCATCTACAAATATTCTGTTAGTGGGATGGAATGTGAAGGACCTGCCTAGTATGGGCCAACAGGCCTGCTGCAGTGTTCCTCCTTTCTTATGTTCTTATGTTCTTATAACACAGAGTAGGAAGGGTTAGCCACCCAGGATAACCCAGAGTAGGGAGGGTTAGCCACCCAGGATAACCCAGAGTAGGGAGGGTTAGCCACCCTGGATAACCCAGAGTAGGGAGGGTTAGCTACCCTAGATAAACCAGAGTAGGGAGGGTTAGCCACCCAGGATAACCCAAGAAAGTCAGTACGTCATCGAGGACTGTCTTATTTACAGTGTCTACCTGGAGTCTACCTGGAGAGAATTCCAGGTAGGCCCGGTCTGTGACCAGGCCTCCTGTTGGACCAGAGCCTGACCAACCAGGCTGTTACTGCTGGCCGCACGCAGTCCAACGTACGAACCACAGCCCGGCTGGTCAGGTACCGACTTGAGGTGCCTATCCAGTGCCTGCTTTTAGACAGCCAGGGGTTTGTTGGTAATCCCCCTGATGTATGCTGGGAAGCAGTTGAACAATCTTGGGCCCCTGACACTTATTGTGTTGTCCCTCAACGTGCTAGTGGCACCCCTGCTCTTCATTGGGGGGATGTTACATCGCCTGCCGAGTCTTTTGCTTTCGTAGGGAGTGATTTTTGTGTGCAAGTTTGGTACTAAGCCCTCGTGTGTGGTCCTTAAATTTTGTCCCCCAGGATGCGACCCACAACAGTCGACTAACACCCAGGTACCTACTTACTACTAGATGAACAGGGGCAGCAGGTATAAGGAAACATGCCCAACACGGACACTCAGTATGTGAGCAAAGTGCACTATCAACCAAGCCACAGGACACTTCACCAATATTGCTGCAGGGCTGACTATTAACATAGAATAAGCGCTCTTGTTATTATTTATAGTGTTGGAGATTTTTAGGGCCACTGATATTTTACGCCGTATCAACTCTGGTCTCTCTTGTCGGAGGCTTAGAGGATCACTCTCAGCTTACGCTTTATTGAGCTTAGGTTATCTTATTGGGGTTCATAGAGTCACTGACAGCTCACGCCGTATATAGTTCTAACTCTCTCTTATTGGGGTTAAGAGAACCATTGTAAGCTACGCCGTACCAAGATCTAGCTTTGTTGTTTTTCCTGCTCTACTCACCTTAACACTCACCCCTCAACACTTACTGAGGTATATGTCCCGTGCAGAAATGCTAAACTGACAGTTTGCAGCAGTAGTAAGAATCAGTGGTCTGGTGGATAGAGCTCTTGCAACACACACGGAGGGTCCGGGTTCGATTCCCGGCGGGTGGAAACATTTCGACGTGTTTCCTTACACCTGTTGTCATGTTCACCTAGCAGCAAGTAGGTACCTGGGTTGTTAGTCGACTGGTGTGGGTCGCATCCTGGGGGACAAGATTAAGGACCCCAATTTAAATAAGACAGACAGTCCTCGATGACGCACTGACTTTCTTGGGTTATCCTGGGTGGCTAACCTTTCGGGGTTAAAAATCCGAAGAAATCTTATCTTAAATGAAGTTACAGCATATCACAGAGGTGTGGATGTCAGTACCCACAGGGGTATCGTTACAATCTTGTGGGTGTCAAACCATAACATGGGCGGGGCTTGAACTCGCGGTTATTGAGTCGTAAAACTCCAGACCGACGCGAGACAAGTGTGACAAGTCTTGTTACTAGACAAAAAGCATTGATGAGTTAGGAGTCCCTCCAGTGAGGGGTTTGGCTTCAAAACAAGGCAGGGGTTATTTTGAAAGTAATTTTAATACTTATTATATAATTATAATTCATACATAATCATCACCAGCCTCGATTTATATTGTGTTGCACAATGAAATTGTTTACATAAGATTATTCAGAAAGGATAAAAATACAGGGTGCGCTTTTGCAGGTAAAGTTAAGATATATTGTACCGTGGAGCTCTACTGTAGACCAGCTGTAAGAATATAAGGGAGAGTGAATCTCGCTGAGTCGCAGATCATAAGTGAAACTAATGATGTCTCCAGGTTAGTTAAAAGCGCATTCATGACCTTCATGTTAATGGGACGGAGCATCAGGGATAACACCAGGAGCACTAGGTCCTCTATGGTGACGCACCAGCAGGAAACTTCTTGTGAAAAACACATTATCAGTAAAGAAAGTTCGCGTCTCTCGTGAAAAACTGCAGGTGAGGATCTTCAACAGCAGAAACATCTGCATTGTTTGAGCTTCCTCAGCAGGTACAGCAGCGGTGTCTGCATCAGGAGAGGGTGGCCAGAAAAAGAAGACTTATTGAAGACCTTGCCAGACGAGTGAAGAAGCTTGTCAAAGAAGTGTATGGGAAGAGGAAGTAGTGGGAGGTTCAGTGTTACGCACAGGTGACTCCCAAACTTGAGTTGTATCCTGTATTTACACTTGCTGGATACCATTATCCAGGTCCTGAAAAGACAAACAAAATTACATAACTTCTCACTGCAGAATGGGGGACAGTATACTTCCTTCCCTTTATATATATAACATTATCTCTACGGCCACAGCAGGACTGGAGCCTGCAAACTCTGCATCAGAGTACACAGTACTTTATCCACGATGCCAGACCCCAGATAAGTATGAGCGCCTAGCCGAAGCTAGCCGATGTTTCCCCATACCCCGGACACCAGGACTGCTTTCAAAGTTATTTCATCAAATTCTTCTACATACAGTGAACAACGAAAGATATTTACAATTCGCAAACAATGTTATGTGGTGTAAGACGTTTGTGAAGCACTGTCTTGTACACTGTCTTGTACACTATCATGTATACTGTCTTGTACACTATCTTGTGTACTGTACTCACCTAGTTGTGGTTGAAGGGGTCGATTCATACCTCCTGGCCCCACCTCTTCACTGGTCGCTACTGGGTCACTTCCTGCTCCATGAGCTTTATCGTACCTCTACTTAAAGCTATGTATGGATTCTGCCTCCACTACATCACTTGCCAGACTATTCCACTTCCTAACAACTCTGTGACTGAAGAAATACTTCCTAACGTCCCTGTGATTCATTTGAGTCTTCAACTTCCAACTGTGTCCCCTTGTTGCTGTGTCCCATCTCTGGAATATTCTGTCTCTGTCCACCTTGTCGATTCCTCTCAGTATTTTGTATGTCGTTATCATATTCCCCCTATCTCTCCTGTCCTCCAATGTCGTCAGGTCGATTTCCCTTAACCTCTCCTCGTAGGATATACCCCTTAGCTCCAGGACTAGTCTTGTTGCAAACCTTTGCACTTTCTCTAGTTTCCTTAGATGCTTGGCTAGATGCGGGTTCCAAACTGTCTTGTACACTATCTTGTGTACTGTTTTGTACACTATCATGTGTACTGTCTTGTACACTACACTGTCTTGTACACTATCATGTGTACTGTCTTGTACACTACACTGTCTTGTACACTATCTTGTGTACTGTCTTGTACACTACACTGTCTTGTACACTATCATGTGTACTGTCTTGTACACTACACTGTCTTGTACACTATCATGTGTACTGTCTTGTACACTACACTGTCTTGTACACTATCATGTGTACTGTCTTGTACACTACACTGTCTTGTACACTATCATGTGTACTGTCTTGTACACTACACTGTCTTGTACACTACACTGTCTTGTACACTACACTGTCTTGTACACTATCATGTGTACTGTCTTGTACACTACACTGTCTTGTACACTATCATGTGTACTGTCTTGTACACTACACTGTCTTGTACACTATCATGTGTACTGTCTTGTCACTACACTGTCTTGTACACTATCATGTGTACTGTCTTGTACACTACACTGTCTTGTACACTATCTTGTGTACTGTCTGTACACTACACTGTCTTGTACACTATCTTGTGTACTGTCTTGTACACTATCTTGTGTACTGTCTTGTACACTACACTGTCTTGTACACTACACTGTCTTGTACACTACACTGTCTTGTACACTATCATGTGTACTGTCTTGTACACTACACTGTCTTGTACACTATCATGTGTACTGTCTTGTACACTACACTGTCTTGTACACTGCACTGTCTTGTACACTATCTTGTGTACTGTCTTGTACACTATCTTGTGTACTGTCTTGTACACTATCTTGTGTACTGTCTTGTACACTATCTTGTATACTGTCTTGTACGTTGTCTTTACACTATCATGTATACTGTCTTGTATACTGTCTTGTACACTGTCTTGTACACTATCATGTATACTGTCTTGTACACTATCATGTATACTGTCTTGTACACTATCTTGTATACTGTTTTGTATACTATCTTGAACACTGTCTTGTACACTGTCTTGTACACTGCTTAGCTTGAGTCTCGGTGACAGTGGCTTCGGCTGATAACCCAGGTTTGATCCTGGAACAGATGGCCACATTTCCTTATACTTGTTGTCTGTGTTCACCTAGCAGTAAGTACGTACCTGGGTGCTAGTCGCCTAGTGTGGGTGGCATCCTGGGGAATAAGTTCAGTAACAACACCAACAGTACATGTCTGGTGTTGGCTTGAGGAAGTAACACTCCAACACTACATGTCTGATGTTGGCTTGAGGAAGTAACACTCCAACACTACATGTCTGGTGTTGGCTTGAGGAAGTAACACTCCAACACTACATGTCTGGTGTTGGCTTGAGGAAGTCATCACCAGTTATCACATGGAATACAAGGATATAATTAAAAAAATATATAAGGACGTCACTCTACTTATAACTTGACTTTGTTAACAGAGAAAGCATATATATATATATATATATATATATATATATATATATATATATATATATATATTATATATATATATATATATATATATATATATATATATATATATATATTAAGGGTTAACTAGACTGCTGAAACTTTAAAAAACCATGAAAATGAACCATGCCTCATGTAGAGCAGCCTCCAGCCGTGGGATGGAGCTGATATCCTTGACCAGTAAACTTCGTTTCACTATTGACCAAAGGTTCTCAATAGGGTTTAGGTCTTGGGAATTGCCTGGCCAGTCATTAAAGAAGTTTTTAATGTTTCTCCGTTATTTTAAATTAAATTCTATTTTACTTTTTTAAACAATCCTGTTTGATTTTTTTTTATTTCGTTTTTAGGTATACCGAATGTTTAAGTGGTTGTCAAAGTAATTTTTTTATTCTTGAAAGTTTCGGTTTTTCATTTAGGAATACTTCATCCGATAGGCTTCAAACTTTCAGTGCTGTGACTAGAAATAGGTTCAAGCAATTACTGGCATGTACCGGAGCCCTATTGTAAATTTTATGAAGACCATTTGTGGTCAAGTTTTCTGTATGATTACTCAAAATAATCACTGGAGGTGGTGTCGACACTCGTCTCTCCTACTTAGAAAAACATTGTGGTTGTTACTGGTTTGTTTACTTGCTAATTTGCTCATTGCAGTATCTTGAGTATATCTCCTCAAAACGTCTCAAAATAGTTGTGGCAAAACTTATTTTCTTCCGAGGTTTTGCTTCAACAACATAGTTAATGAACTTTGAATTGTTAGATTCTGAACAATAACTGTAGATTGCCTTTTCAGATGGGCTTCAAACTTTCAGCGATGGTGAGCTTTCCCCAAGGGAAGGTTTAAGTTGATTTTGGGTTGTATAAGTTTTAATTTGTGAATTTTATTAAATAAACTGCTTCTGTACGCAATCACCAAACATCTCTTCTGGACGACTTACTAAATACTAGTGTGTCTTACAGAGATAAACTCTTGACTTCACCTTGGGTTGGGTAGGTGGGAATTAGTCAATTTACTGTAGTAATTATGAAACTTGAGAGAATGGTTCTCATACGATGATTTAGAAATGCTTCATCCGAACAGCTTCAAACCTTCAGCACTGATAGACCTTAGATCAAGTTTTGGATTGATATTAGACCGTGTAGGAGGCAGTTTGTTTATGTTTCAACTCGTCAGCTGCCATCGTCTGGTAGACATAAGAACATAAGAACATAAGAAAGAAGGAACACTGCAGCAGGCCTACTGGCCCATGCGAGGCAGGTCCAAGTCTCCCACCGGCTTAAGCCAATGCCCCGACCCAGCCAGGTCAGGTTACATCCACTTAAGGAAGGAGCACGGCATCTGACCTAGTAGCACAAACTAGTCAGGTCCAACTCACACCTACCCGCACCCACTCATATATTTATCTAGCCTATTTTTAAAACTACACAACGTTTTAGCCTCTATAACTGTACTCGGGAGTTTGTTCCACTCATCGACAACTCTATTACCAAACCAATGCTTTCCTATATCCTTCCTGAATCTGAATTTATCCAACTTAAAGCCATTGCTGCGAGTCCTGTCAATACTAGATATTTTTTGCACGCTATTTACATCACCTTTATTTATTCCTGTTTTCCATTTATACACCTCAATCATATCCCCCCTAACTCTACGTCTTTCTAGAGAGTGCAGATTCAGGGCCCTCAGTCTATCCACATAGGGAAGATTTCTGATACATGGAATCAACTTAGTCATCCTCCTTTGTACGTTTTCCAGAGCATTTATATCCATTCTGTAATACGGTGACCAAAACTGTGCAGCATAATCTAGATGAGGCCTAACCAAGGATATATAGAGTTGAAGAACAACCTGAGGACTCCTATTATTTATGCTTCTTGATATGAAGCCAAGGATTCTGTTCACTTTATTGCGAACACTTATGCACTGCTGTCTTGGTTTTAGATTACTGCTAACCAGAACTCCTAAATCCTTTTCGCAATCAGTAGTATTAATATCTACATTATTTAGTTTATATGTGGCATGGTTATTGTCCTGTCCAATATTTAGAACTTTGCATTTATCTATATTAAACTGCATCTGCCACTTCTCCGACCACTGCATCAGTCTATTCAAATCTTCCTGGAGTGCTCTAATGTCCTCATTTGAATGAATTGGACGGCCTATTTTGGTGTCATCGGCAAACTTGCTTATGTCGCTATTTATTCCCTCATCTATGTCGTTTATGTAGATTGTGAACAACAAGGGGCCCAATACTGACCCCTGTGGAACACCGCTTGTACAAATTACGTTTTTAATATAATCTTATATGATTGTTATGAATTTGAAACAGAATGTAACTAAGAAAAGGAAACCAAGAAATGTTGAAAACTCACGTATTTGTGATGTTCTCCAGATTCAAAACTTTAGAGATTCTTTACTATCAAAGTGTCGTAAAGCTTTGATCTAGAGCAGGTACGTACATCCCGGTACATATACCCAGGTACATATACCCAGTACACATGCCTATGTACAGTGTTCTTTTCTGCCTACAAGGTTCACGTTTATCGCTCGAGAACGCCTTATCTAACTGCTTCAAATTTACATAAGAAAGAAGGAACACTGCAGCAGGCCTACTGGCCCATGCGAGGCAGGTCCAATTCTGGTATCAGCTGCTTGAATATTCCCAGCTTTGTGTATTGTGCTATATTACACTTAAAAAAGCAGCGTTGCATTAGTTGTAAACTTTGAATGGTTGCATAAACCTTTCCCTTGGTACCGTAAACCAGCATTGAACCGATCTGACCATCAGTTCTCAAGTTATAAATGAAAAACTTGAAGGAAGAACAAAAAAAAAAGTGAACTTCTAATAAGCAAGCATTAGGTTAAAAGTATGAGCGAAACGTCGTCATACGTTTCTGCTATGAGCGGGTTGTTTATGTAGTGTTCCAGTCACGGTATGGTGTCGGTATGTTGTTTAGCGGTAACCTAATAAGCCACACTGCTTGACGTCCTTGAGTAAATATTGTGGGTTACTAACCCAACTGGGTTAATAATCCACAGAAAGTCTTTCTAAACTTAAGGTGGGCAACCTAGGTGAGGATATTTAAAGTAGAGTTGTATTGTCTTACTTGATCAAGGTTTCCACTGAGGATGTAGTTAAGTTGCCTCAAGATGGCATCACGTGATCTCAGCCAAGAAGATCCACTTGACTTCTTAGCCACTTGGTTCTGTGGGAGAGAATTACCACTTAACATAGACTTGCTTTACACTTACCACTAAAGTGTTCTACACTCTGCTAGGTTTACAAAAGAACATAAGGAAGAAAGAGCACTGCAGCCGGCCTACTGGCCCATGCTAGGCAAGTCCAAGTCACACCAACTTATGAAGGAAGGAGCACTGCAGTAGACCTACTGGCTTAAGCTAGTAATGTCAAATCTTTCACTCATTCTTAGTCTTCCTCCCACTCATTCTTAACCTTCCTCCCACTCATTCTTAACCTTCCTCCCACTCATTCTTAACCTTCCTCCCACTCATTCTTAACCTTCCTCCCACTCATTCTTAACCTTCCTCCCACTCATTCTTAACTTCCTCCCACTCATTCTTAACCATCCTCCCCACTCATTCTTAGTTTCTCCACTATCTAACCTTCCTCCACTCATTCTTAACCTTCTCCACTCATTTTACCTTCCCACTCATTCTAATCTCCTCCACTCTATTCTTAGCTTCCTCCCACTCATTCTTAACCTTCTCCCACTCATTCTTAATCTTCCTCCCACTCATTCTTAACCTTCCTCCCACTCATTCTTAACCTTCCTCCCACTCATTCTTAACCTTCCTCCCACTCATTCTTAACCTTCCTCCCACTCATTCTATCTTCCTCCACTCATTCTTAACCTTCCTCCACTCATTCTTAACTTCTCCCACTCATTCTTATTTCCTCCACTATTTTAACTCTCCACTATTTCCTATCTTCCTCCCACTCATTCTTAATTCCTCCACTATTTTATTCTCTCATTTAACTTCCTCCACTCATTCTAACCTTCCTCCACTATTCTTAATTCCTCCCACTCATTCTATCTTCCTCCCACTCATTTTAACCTTCCTCCACTCATTTTGAGTTCCTCCCACTCATTCTAATTCTCCAAATCATTCTAACTTCTCCCATATTTCTTAACTTCTTCCACTATCTAACTTTCCACTAATTTTAATTCCTCCACTCATTATCTACCTTCCTTACCTACTCACTGTTCTTAACCTTCTCCACTCATTCTTAACTTCCTCCACTCATTTACTTCCTCCCACTCATTCTAACTTCCTCCCCTCATTCTAGTTCCTCACTCATTCTAAGCTTCCTCCCACTATTCTTAACCTTCTCCCACTCATTTAACCTTCTCCCACTATTCTTAATCTTCTCCACTCATTCTTAGTCTTCCTCCACTCATTCTTAACCTTCCTCCACTCATTCTTAATCTCTCCCACTCATTCTTAGTCTTCTCCCTCTCTAACTTCTCACTTTCTTAACCTTCCTCCCACTCATTCTTAACCTTCTCCACTCATTTTAACCTCCTCCCACTCATTTTAACTCCCTCTTTCACTCATTCAGTCTTCTCCACTCATTCTTACCTTCCTCCCACTCATTCTTAACTCTCACTCATTTTACTTCCACTCATTCTTAACTTCCTCCACTCATTCTTAACCTCCTCCACTCATTCTTAACTCTCCACTCATTCTTAACTTCCTCCCACTCATTCTTAACCTTCCTCCCACTCATTCTCCTATCTTCCTCCACTCATTCTTAACCCTCCCATCATTCTTAATTCTCCCTCATTTAACCTTCCCACTCATTCTTAACTTCCTCCCACTCATTCTTACTTCCTCACTCATTCTACTCTTCTCTAATTCCTCCTATTCTTAACCTTCCTCCTCACTAACTTCATATTCTTAACCTTCCTCCACTCATTCTAACTTCCTCCTCATTCTTAACTTCCTCCTCATTCTAATTCTCCCACTCATTCTTACTTCCTCCACTCATTTTAACCTTCCTCCACTCATTCTTAACTCCTCCTCATTCTTACCTTCCTCCACTCATTCTTAATTCCTCCCATCATTCTTACCTTCTCCCCTCATTCTTAACCTTCCTCCTCATTCTAACTTCCTCCACTCATTCTTAATTTCCCACTCCCCTCATTCTAACCTTCTCCCACTCATTCTAATCTCCTCACTCATTCTTACTCTCCACTCATTCTAATTCCTCCCACTCATTCTTAACCTCTCCCCTATTCTTAACCTTCCTCCCTCATTCTTAACCTTCCTCCCACTCATTCTAACTCCTCCTCATTCTTACTTCCTCCCACTATTCTTACCTTCCCTATTCTAACTCCCCACTCATTTCTTAACCTTCCTCCCTCATTCTTAACTTCCTCCCACTCATTCTTAACCTTCCTCCACTCATTCTTAACTTCCTCCCACTCATTCTTAACCTTCCTCCCATCTTCTAATTCTCCTCATTCTTAACCTTCCTCCACTCATTCTTAATCCTCCCACTCATTCTTAACTCCTCCCACTCATTCTTAACCTTCCTCCATCATTCTTAACCTTCCTCCCACTCATCTTAACCTTCCTCCCTATTCTTAACTTCCTCCACTCATTCTTAACCTTCCTCACTCATTCTTAACCTTCCTCCCATCATTCTTAATCTTCCTCCACTCATTCTTAACCTTCCTCCCTCATTCTTAACCTTCCTCCCTCATTCTTAACCTTCCTCCCACTCATTCTACTTCCTCCATCATTCTTAATTCCTCCTCATTCTTAACCTTTCCTCCCACTCATTCTTAACCTTCCCTCTCTACCTCCACTATTCTTAACCTTCCTCCACTCATTCTTAATCTCCCTCCCACTCATTCTTAGTCTTCCTCCCACTCATTCTTAACCTTCCTCCCACTCATTCTTAATCTCCCTCCCACTCATTTTTAGTCTTCCACTCATTCTTAACCTTCCTCCCACTCATTCTTAACCTTCCTCCCACTCATTCTTAACCTTCCTCCCACTCATTCTTAATCTCCCTCCCACTCATTCTTAGTCTTCCTCCCACTCATTCTTAACCTTCCTCCCAATCATTCTTAATCTCCCTCCCACTCATTCTTAACCTTCCTCCCACTCATTCTTAACCTTCCTCCCACTCATTCTTAACCTTCCTCCCACTCATTCTTAACCTTCCTCCCACTCATTCTTAACCTTCCTCCCACTCATTCTTAACCTTCCTCCCACTCATTCTTAGTCTTCCTCCCACTCATTCTTAACCTTCCTCCCACTCATTCTTAATCTCCCTCCCACTCATTCTTAGTCTTCCTCCCACTCATTCTTAACCTTCCTCCCACTCATTCTTAACCTTCCTCCCACTCATTCTTAACCTTCCTCCCACTCATTCTTAATCTCCCTCCCACTCATTCTTAGTCTTCCTCCCACTCATTCTTAACCTTCCTCCCACTCATTCTTAATCTCCCTCCCACTCATTCTTAACATTCCTCCCACTCATTCTTAACCTTCCTCCCACTCATTCTTAACCTTCCTCCCACTCATTCTTAACCTTCCTCCCACTCATTCTTAACCTTCCTCCCACTCATTCTTAACCTTCCTCCCACTCATTCTTAGTCTTCCTACCACTCATTCTTAACCTTCCTCCCACTCATTCTTAATCTCCCTCCCACTATTCTTAGTCTTCTCCTATCTTCTAACTTCCTCACTCATTCTTAACCTTCCTCCCACTCATTCTTAATCTCCCTCCCACTCATTCTTAGTCTTCCTTCCACTCATTCTTAACCTTCCTCCCACTCATTCTTAGTCTTCCTCCCACTCATTCTTAAGCATCCTCCCACTCATTCTTAACCTTCCTCCCACTCATTCTTAACCTTCCTCCCACTCATTCTTAACCTTCCTCCCACTCATTCTTAACCTTCCTCCCACTCATTCTTAACCTTCCTCCCACTCATTCTTAGCCTTAGTCCCACTCATTCTTAACCTTCGTCCCACTCATTCTTAACATTCCTCCCACTCATAAAAACATAAGAAAGAAGGAACACTGCAGCAGGCCTACTGGCCCATGCGAGGCAGGTCCAAGACTCCCACCGGCTTAAGCCAATGCCCCGACCCAGCCAGGTCAGGTTACATTCACTTAAGGAAGGAGCACGGCATCTGACCTAGTAGCACAAACTAGTCAGGTCCAACTCACACCCACCCGCACCCACTCATATATTTATCTAGCCTATTTTTAAAACTACACAACGTTTTAGCCTCTATAACTGTACTCGGGAGTTTGTTCCACTCATCGACAACTCTATTACCAAACCAATGCTTTCCTATATCCTTCCTGAATCTGAATTTATCCAACTTAAAGCCATTGCTGCGAGTCCTGTCAATACTAGATATTTTTAGCACGCTATTTACATCCCCTTTATTTATTCCTGTTTTCCATTTATACACCTCAATCATATTCCCCCTAATTCTACGCCTTTTTAGAAAGTGCAGATCCAGGGCCCTCAGTCTATCCTCATAGGCAAGATTTCTGATACATGGAATCAACTTAGTCATCCTCCTTTGTACGTTTTCCAGAGCATTTATATCCATTCTGTAATACGGTGACCAAAACTGTGCAGCATAATCTAGATGAGGCCTAACCAAGGATATATAGAGTTGAAGAACAACCTGAGGACTCCTACTTATTCTTATTCTCCCACTTATTCTTACCTCCCCTCTCTTAATCTTACTCTCTCTAATCCTTCCTTCCCATACTTCCTGCAAGCCTGCCAGCCTGCAAGCCTGCCAGTGTGCCAGCCAGCCAGCCTGCCAGTGTGCCAGCCAGCCAGCCTGCCAGTGTGCCAGCCAGCCAGTGTGCCAGCCTACAAGTGAGCCAGCCTGCCAGTACTCACCTAATTGTGGTTGCAGGGGTCGAGACTCAGCTCCTGGCCCCGCCTCTTCGCTGTCTGCTACTGGGTCTCTGCTCTCCCTGCTCCATGAGCTTTATCATACCTTGTCTTAAAACTATGTATGGTTCCTGCCTCCACTATATCTTTCTCTAGTCCATTCCACTTCCTGACTACTCTGTGGCTGAAGAAATGTTTCCTGACATCCCTTTGACTCATCTGAGTCTTCAGCTTCCAGTTGTGTCCCCTTGTTTCTGTGTTCCCTCTCTGAAACAACCTGTCACTATCTACCTTGTCAATTCCCCGCAGTATTTTGTATGTCGTTATCATGTCTCCTCTGACCCTTCTTTCCTCCAGTGTTGTTAGTCCTATTTCCCTCAACCTTTCTTTATAAGACAGACCCCTGAGTTGTGGAACTAACCTTGTCGCAAACCTTTGCACTTTCTCTAGTTTCCTTACGTGCTTGACCAGGTGTGGGTTCCAGACTGGTGCTGCATATTCTAGTATGGGCCTGACGTACACGGTATACAGTGTCTTGAACGATTCCTTGTTAAGGTAACGGAACGCTAATCTAAGGTTTGCCAGACGCCCATATGCTGCCGCAGTTATCTGGTTGATGTGTGCCTCCGGAGACGTGCTAGGCGTTATACTCACTCCAAGGTCTTTCTCCTTTGCCGAGGTTTGTAGCCTTTGTCCGCCTAGCTTGTACTCTGTCAGGGGTCTTCTTTGCCCTTCTCCGATCCTCATGACTTTGCATTTGGAGGGATTGAATTCGAGAAGCCAACTGCTAGACCAGATGTCGAGCTTGTCCAGGTCTGTTTGCAGCCCTGCTTGGTCCTCTTCCGATGTGATTCTCCTCATTATTTTCACATCATCCGCGAATAGAGACACTTCTGAGTCTATCCCGTCCGTCATGTCATTTACATATACCAGGAATAACACTGGTCCTAGGACTGACCCCTGCGGTACACCGCTCGTCACAGGCGCCCACTGTGATACCTCACCACGCACCATGACCCGTTGTTGCCTCCCTTTGAGGTATTCCCTGATCCATTCCAGTGCCCTTCCTGTTATACCAGCTTGTTCTTCCAACTTCTTTACTAATCTCATGTGAGGAACTGTGTCGAAGGCCTTCCTGCAGTCCAGGAAAATGCAATCAACCCACCCTTCTCTCTCCTGCCTTACCTCTGTTACTTTATCATAGAACTCTAGGAGGTTTGTTACACAGGATTTGCCTTCCCGGAATCCATGCCAGCCTTCCAGTGTGCAAGCCAGCCAGCCTGCCAGTATGCCAGCCTGCCAGTGTGCTAGCCTGGCAGTGTGCCAGCCTGGCAGTGTGCCAGCCTGGCAGTGTGCCAGCCTGGCAGTGTGCCAGCCTGGCAGTGTGCCAGCCTGCCAGCCTCCAAGCCTGCCAGCCTGCAAGCCAAATAGCCAGAAAGCCTGCATCTGTGCTCCACAAGGCACCATCCACTAGTGTGCTGCACAAGGCACCATCCACTAGTGTGCTCCACAAGACACTAGTACTATCACAATTAACACTAGTACTGTCACAACTAACACTAGTACTATCACAACTAACACTAGTACTGTCACTACTGACACTAGTACTATCACAACTAACACTAGTACTGTCACTACTGACACTAGTACTATCACAACTAACACTAGCACTATCACATCTAACACTAGTACTATCACAACTTACACTTGTACTATCAAAACTAACACTAGTACTGTCACAACTAACACTAGTACTGTCACAACTAACACTAGTACTATCACAACTAACACTAGTACTGTCACTAGTACTATCACTACACTACAATCACTAAGTACTATCACAACTTTCACTAGTACTATCATAACTTACACTAGTACTATCACAACTAACACTAGTACTATCACAACTTACACTAGTACTATCACAACTTACACTAGTACTATCACTACTAACACTAGTACTGTCACTACTGACACTAGTACTGTCACAACTAAAACTAGTACTATCACAACTAACACTAGTACTGTCACAACTAACACTAGTCTATCACAACTAACACTTGTACTGTCACACTAACACTAGTACTGTCACAACTAACACTAGTACTGTCACACTAACACTACTACTGTCACAACTAACACTATACTGTCACAGCTAACACTAAGTCTGTCACACTAACACTAGTCTGTCACACTAACACTGTACTGTCACAACACTAGTACTGTCACAACTAACACTAGTACTGTCACAACTAACACTAGTACTGTCACAACACTAGTACTCTCACAACCAACCCAACACTAGTATTATCACAACTAACACTAGTACTGTCACAACTAACACTAGTACTATCACAACTAACACTAGTACTATCACAACTAACACTAGTACTATCACAACTAACACTAGTACTGTCACAACTAACACTAGTACTATCACAACTAACACTAGTACTATCACAACTAACACTAGTACTGTCACAACTAACACTAGTACTGTCACAACTAACACTACATATGTGAAACTACAGACAGTTTATCTAGTTGACCTAAGGTCTGACTGTATCCTGCTGGTGTAGCGCGCTGGTGTAAGGTGCTGGTGTAGCATGCTGGTGTAAGGTGCTGGTGTATATAAGAACATAAGAACATAAGAAAGAAGGAACACTGCAGCAGGCCTACTGGCCCATGCGAGGCAGGTCCAAGTATCCCACCGGCTTAAGCCAATGCCCCGACCCAGCCAGGTCAGGTTATATTCACTTAAGGAAGGAGCACGGCATCTGACCTAGTAGCACAAGCTAGTCAGGACCAACTCACACCCACCCGCACCCACTCATATATTTATCTAGCCTATTTTTAAAACTACACAACGTTTTAGCCTCTATAACTGTACTCGGGAGTTTGTTCCACTCATCGACAACTCTATTACCAAACCAATGCTTTCCTATATCCTTCCTGAATCTGAATTTATCCAACTTAAAGCCATTGCTGCGTGTCCTGTCAATACTAGATATTTTTAGCACGCTATTTACATCCCCTTTATTTATTCCTGTTTTCCATTTATACACCTCAATCATATTCCCCCTAATTCTACGCCTTTTTAGAAAGTGCAGATCCAGGGCCCTCAGTCTATCCTCATAGGCAAGATTTCTGATACATGGAATCAACTTAGTCATCCTCCTTTGTACGTTTTCCAGAGCATTTATATCCATTCTGTAATACGGTGACCAAAACTGTGCAGCATAATCTAGATGAGGCCTCACCAAGGATATATAGAGTTGAAGAACAACCTGAGGACTCCTATTATTTATGCTTTTTGAGGTGTAGCGTGCTGGTGTAGGGTACTTTTGTAAGGTGCTGGATTAGGCTGCTGGTGTAGGGTGCAGGTGTAAGGTACTGGTGTAGGGTGCTGGTGTAGGGTGCTGGTGTAGGGTGCTGGTGTAGGGTGCTGGTGTAAGGTGCTGGTGTAAGGTGCTGATCTAGGGTGCTGGTGTAAGGTGCTGGAGTAAGGAACTGGTGTAGGGTGCTGGTGTAGCGTGCTGGTGTAAAATGCTGGTGTAGGGTACTGTTAATCTTGGTTGCCTTGAGAGAGGCGTCCAGGAGCCCCGGGAAGCTGGTCACTTGGCTACATTAACAAATATTACTTAAGACAGATTGAGTTTTTCAGAGGATTATAAGCCACTGCTAGAAGACAACTAACAGAGGAGTTTGAAGAAGTAGATGAGACGGACTAACTGATCTATTGTCTATCATGTCTTGATGGGCTCCAGGCTGAGGGACTGATTACCTCAAACTCCTCCTCCCCATCTTATTCCGTTCTCTATATTGACTGAAGAAGCCACTGACTGGCCAAACATTTCCATAACAAAATACCCAAATGTTGCACAAATGTTAAAGTCTATCAAGTACTCGAAGAGTTGTTATGAGGAAGATGAGTCAACTTGACAGTTATTCATCCAGTGTTACTCACCCCGGGACAGTTCTGTGGAAAAGAAACAATTTGTTAAAAATACACACACACTCGTCAACAAAAACAATAATAATAATAATAATGAATGCAATTTGGATACGTGATGTAATGTCGTCTTAAGATGTCGCCAGAGAACTGAGAATGGATGGTTGAGAATGTTTACCTCGTTTAAGCCAACACTGCCTCACATTATTATTTTATTGGTAAACAAAACCCAGAGCTGGACGAGTGAAACACACGTACAACACTAGTTTACCTTTATTGTAGAGACGCCAAGCAGTGGCTTTTTCATCCCAATACAGAGTAAACGATGGAAAAATGTGAAGATATATGTATTAATATTGGTAGAATTACTGACAATATGTTAAGTAAAAGGACACAATTGCAACTAATGTGACATTTTATTGTGGCAACGTTTCGCTCTCCAGGAGCGTTGTCAAGCTGTTACAAACAATACATGGACACACATGGTATATATAGGCTCAGAGTGAGGTGTAATACTAGTGGTGGTGGTAGTAGTAGTAATAAGAACATAAGAAAGAAGGAACACTGCAGCAGGCCTACTGGCCCATGCGAGGCAGGTCCAAGTATCCCACCGGCTTAAGCCAATGCCCCGACCCAGCCAGGTCAGGTTACATTCACTTAAGGAAGAAGCACGGCATCTGACCTAGTAGCACAAACTAGTCAGGTCCAACTCACACCCACCCGCACCCACTCATATATTTATCTAGCCTATTTTTAAAACTACACAACGTTTTAGCCTCTATAACTGTACTCGGGAGTTTGTTCCACTCATCGACAACTCTATTACCAAACCAATGCTTTCCTATATCCTTCCTGAATCTGAATTTATCCAACTTAAAGCCATTGCTGCGAGTCCTGTCAATACTAGATATTTTTAGCACGCTATTTACATCACCTTTATTTATTCCTGTTTTCCATTTATACACCTCAATCATATCTCCCCTAATTCTACGCCTTTCTAGAGAGTGCAGATTCAGGGCCCTCAGTCTATCCTCATAGGGAAGATTTCTGATACATGGAATCAACTTAGTCATCCTCCTTTGTACGTTTTCCAGAGCATTTATATCCATTCTGTAATACGGTGACCAAAACTGTGCAGCATAATCTAGATGAGGCCTAACCAAGGATATATAGAGTTGAAAAACAACCTGAGGACTCCTATTATTTATGCTTCTTGATATGAAGCCAAGGATTCTGTTCGCTTTATTGCGAACACTTATGCACTGCTGTCTTGGTTTTAGATTACTGCTAACCAGAACTCCTAAATCCTTTTCGCAATCAGTAGTATTAAGATCTACATTATTTAGTTTATATGTAATATGGTTATTGTCCTGTCCAATATTTAAAACTTTGCATTTATCTATATTAAACTGCATCTGCCACTTCTCCGACCACTGCATCAGTCTATTCAAATCTTCCTGGAGTGCTCTAATAAGAACATAAGAACATAAGAAAGGAGGAACACTGCAGCAGGCCTGTTGGCCCATACTAGGCAGGTCCTTCACAATCCATCCCACTAACAGAATAATTGCCCAACCTAATTTTCAATTCTACCCAAGAAATAAGCTTTGAAGATTCTATTAACTCAAGTGCGAGTCCCACTCAAATCCAACCCCTCTCACTCATGAATTTATCCAACCTAAATTTGAATGAATTGGACGGCCTATTTTGGTGTCATCGGCAAACTTGCTTATGTCGCTATTTATTCCCTCATCTATGTCGTTTATGTAGATTGTGAACAACAAGGGGCCCAATACTGACCCCTGTGGAACACCGCTTGTGACACTTCCCCACTCTGATTTCTCCCCATTTATGCAAACTCTCTGCTGCCTATTTGTCAACCATGCCTCTATCCAGGAAAAAATTTCTCCTCCTATTCCGTGTGCCTTAATTTTCCTCAATAGTCTCTGATGCGGGACTCTATCAAAAGCCTTACTGAAGTCCATATACACAATATCATATTCATTACCATGATCTACCTCCTCAAATACCTTAGTGAAAAAAGTTATTAAATTTGTAAGGCAGGAACGCTTTTTTCTAAAACCGTGCTGAGATTCATTGATTAATTTATGCTTTTCAAGATGGCTACGAATTGCCTCGGCTATTATTGATTCCATAAATTTTCCCACTATGGAGGTTAGGCTTATTGGTCTATAGTTCGAAGATAAGGACCTGTCTCCTGCATCAGTCTATTCAAATCATCCTGGAGTGCTCTAATGTCCTCATTAGAATGAACTGGACGGCCTATTTTGGTGTCATCAGCAAATTTGTTTATGTCGCTATTTCTTCCCTCATCTATGTCGTTTATGTAAATTGTGAACAACAAGGGGCCCAACACTGACCCCTGTGGAACACCGCTTGTGACGTGCCCCCATTCTGATTTCTCCCCATTTATGCAAACTCTCTGCTGCCTATTTGTCAACCATGCCTCTACCCAGGAAAAAATTTCTCCTATTCCGTGTGCCTTAAGTTTTCTCAATAGCCTCTGATGTGGGACTCTATCGAAAGTCCATATACACAATATCATATTCAATACCATGATCTACCTCCTCAAACACCTTAGTGAAAAAAGTAAGTAAATTCGTAAGACAGGAACGCCCCTTAGTAAAACCGTGTTGAGATTCCTTAATCAAATTATGCCTTTCAAGATGGGGTGATTACCGCTTACAAGATGGGTATGGAGTGCATAGCAAAGATGTTAAACTAAAAATGATGTCTTAACTGGGCACATCAGCTTCAGGAATATTGCACATACACAAATAACCCGCACATAGAAGAGAGGAACTTACAACGACGTTTCGGTCCAACTTGGACCATTTACAAAGTCACATATTATAAGGTAAGATTTTTGGGGAATTTTTACCCCGGGAGAGTGTTAGCCACCAGGATAACCCAGGGTAGGGAGGGTTAGCCACCAAGATAACCCAGGGTAGGGAGGGTTAGCCACCAGGATAACCCAGGGTAGGGAGGGTTAGCCACCAGGATAACCCAGGGTAGGGAGGGTTAGCCACCAGGATAACCCAGGGTAGGGAGGGTTAGCCACCAGGATAACCCAGGGTAGGGAGGGTTAGCCACCAGGATAACCCAGGGTAGGAGGGTTAGCCACCAGGATAACCAAGGGTAGGGAGGGTTAGCCACCAGGATAACCCAGGGTAGGAGGGTTAGCCACCAGGATAACCCAGGGTAGGAGAGTTAGCCACCAGGATAACCCAGGGTAGGGAGGGTTAGCCACCAGGATAACCCAGGGTAGGGAGGGTTAGCCACCAGGATAACCCAGGGTAGGGAGGGTTAGCCACCAGGATAACCCAGGGTAGGGAGGGTTAGCCACCAGGATAACCCAGGGTAGGGAGGGTTAGCCACCAGGATAACCCAGGGTAGGGAGGGTTAGCCACCAGGATAACCCAGGGTAGGAGGGTTAGCCACCAGGATAACCCAGGGTAGGGAGGGTTAGCCACCAGGATAACCCAGGGTAGGGAGGGTTACCCACCAGGATAACCCAGGGTAGGGAGGGTTAGCCACCAGGATAACCCAGGGTAGGGAGGGTTAGCCAACAGGATAACCCAGGGTAGGGAGGGTTAGCCACACAGGATAACCCAGGGTAGGGAGGGTTACCCACCAGGATAACCCAGGGTAGGGAGGGTTACCCACCCAGGATTACCCAGGGTAGGGAGGGTTAGCCACCCAGGATAACCCAGAGTAGGGAGGGTTAGCCAACCAGGATAATCCAGAGTAGAGAGGGTTAGCCACCCAGGATAACCCATGGTAGGGAGGGTTAGCCACCCAGGATAACCAAGGATAGGGAGGGTTAGCTACCCATGATAACCCAGGGTAGGGAGGGTTAGCCACCCAGGATAACCCAGGATAGGGAGGGCTAGCCACCCTGGATAACCCAGGGTAGGGAGGGTTAGCCACCCAGGATAACCCAGGGTAGGGAGGATTAGCCACCCAGGATAACCCAGGGTAGGAGGATTAGCCACCCAGGATAACCCAGGTAGGAGGGTTAGCCACCAGGATAACCCAGGGTAGGGAGGGTTAGCCACCAGGATAACCCAGGGTAGGGAGGGTTAGCCACACAGGATAACCTACTGTAGGGAGGGTTACCCACCAGGATAACCCAGGGTAGGGAGGGTTAGCCACCCAGGATAACCCAGGGTAGGGAGGGTTAGCCACCCAGGATAACCCAGAGTAGGGAGGGTTAGCCAACCAGGATAACCCAGAGTAGGGAGGGTTAGCTACCCAGGATAACCCATGGTAGGGAGGGTTAGCCACCCAGGATAACCAAGGATAGGGAGGGTTAGCTACCCAGGATAACCCAGGGTAGGGAGGGTTAGCCACCCAGGATAACCCAGGATAGGGAGGGCTAGCCACCTAGGATAACCCAGGGTAGGGAGGGTTAGCCACTCAGGATAACCCAGGGTATGGAGGATTAGCCACCCAGGATAACCCAGGGTAGGGAGGATTAGCCACCCAGGATAACCCAGGGTAGGGAGGGTTAGCCACCCAGGATAACCCAGGGTAGGGAGGATTAGCCACCCATGATAACCCAGGGTAGGGAGGGTTAGCCACCCAGGATAACCCAAGAAAGTCAGTGCGTCATCGACGACTGTCTGTCCCCCATGATGCTACCCACATCAGTCGACTAACACCCAGGTACCTACTTGCTGCTAGGTGAAGAGGGACAGGTGTAAGGTGACTAACACCCAGGAACCTACTCACTGCTAGGTGAACAGGGACAGCAGGTATAAGGTGACTAACACCAGGTACCTACTTACTGCTAGGTGAACAGGGACAGCAGGTATAAGATGACTAACACCAGGTACCTATTTACTGCTAGGTGAACATGGACAGCAGGTATAAGATGACTAACACCAAGTACCTACTTACTGCTAGGTGAACAGGGACAGCAGGTATAAGGTGACTAACACCAAGTACCTACTTACTGCTACGTGAACAGGGACAGCAGGTATAAGGTGACTAACACCAGGTACCTACTTACTGCTAGATGAACAGGGACAGCAGGTATAAGGTGACTAACACCAGGTACCTACTTACTGCTAGGTGAAGAGGGACAGCAGGTATAAGGTGACTAACACCAGGTGCCTACTTACAAAAGGTAGGTTGCTGGTGTTTCGAAGCATTTCCAGTAGCTCACATGTTTTATTGACCCTAAAACACTTAGTGAAAACTGAGTTCCTTTTTCATCTCAGATTTCTCTCTCTGTCTTTCTCTCTCTGTCTCTGTCTGTCTGTCTCTCTCTCTCTCTGTTTCTCTCTGTCTGTCTCACTCTGTCTCTCTCTCTCTCTCTCTCGCCTTGAAAGATGTAGTGAACAGTGTTATTGTAGAGGTGAGACCACAAGTGCGCTGAAAGCTTCCATAAACCAACCTCACATTTCTCTGACATTGACGTGTGACTCGTAACGTGTTTTCTGATTCTTATACTTTCAGAAAGTTTCTTAAATTGTGTAATTTTATTCTGTGAGCGATATTTAGGAAATTATATTAAGAGATGGAGAGAGGGATGGAGGGAGGGAGGATGGATGGATGGATGGAGGGAGGGAACACAACCCTGCTTGGGAAACAGTTGTCTGCAGCTTCAGTCAACTATAATCCTCAGCTGATGAGAGGCTACGACCCCCGCACCGCCTCCAGCAGTTGGCGGGGGCGACAACGTGCGACGGGGAGGCAGGGGCGGGAACGTGGGGAGGGGCAGCGACCTCATATTCTGGACCCAACCAGGGAGATAGGGCCCTAGGCATCAGGCCTAATCTCCAAGGATGCGTGCGTCATCTAGAGTCAGGTGTAGGGAGGATAGGTGACCAGTGGACCACCATAGACAACTCTAGACGGTCACCTTCATCAACATTGGATATGGAGGATATATATTAATGATATACAACATCCACAAGTAGAGGAATAACACACACGTGCGACAACTGTTGTCTTTTTTTTTGTCGAAATAATTCCCCTGCTCAGCAGACTTTTTCAGAAGAATGTAAACAACAGAAGCAGTGGAGAAGCATGTCTTTTATTGATGAATATTAAAAATAATTCTACTCTTGTTCCGTGATTGGTGGGACTCATTTTTAGCTCTTGTTGAAATTATAGCTGAAAATAAATTGTTGTTTGGCTTTCTTTCTCTGAATAAACTTCCTCACAACAGAACATTACAGGAAAAAACTATTTGTAAGGAAGAGAAGGTCAGTGTTTATAAATGAATGTTCCTCAGTATTTTCAGGCTGATTCAAGTGACCATCTCAAATTCCCTGTGATGGATGACTTGATGAACACCCTGGGTAGGTTACATGAGTGGGTGTGAGTTGGACTTGACTAGCTTGGGTCAGTAGGTTTAATGCATTGCTCTTTCCTTTTTAAGTGGATGTGACTTAAACCTAACTAGCTTAGGCCAGTAGGTGACTTGGATCTGCCTAGCACGGGCCAGTAGGTGATTGGACCTGCCTAGCACGGGCCAGTAGGTCTGCTGCAGTGCTCTTTCTAATGTTCGTCAGTTGAATAATACCCTGAGCAGTGAGAGGTTGACACTCCCTCGCCCACATTGTCTTGGCGTCAACCAACAAGTGGTAGGCTCACCAACACCCACCTGGTCTTGGGATTAACCATCAAGCAACAAGTGGTAGGCTCACCAACACCCACTTGGTCTTGGGATCAACCATCAAGCAACAAGTGGTAGGCTCACCAACACCCACCTGGTCTTGGCGTTAACCATCAAGCAACAAGTGGTAGGCTCACCAACACCCACCTGGTCTTGGGGTTAACCATCAACCAACAAGTGGTAGGCTCACCAACACCCACCTGGTCTTGGGATCAACCATCAAGCAACAAGTGGTAGGCTCACCAACACCCACCTGGTCTTGGCGTTAACCATCAAGCAACAAGTGGTAGGCTCACCAACAACCACCTGGTCTTGGGGTTAACCATCAACCAACAAGTGGTAGGCTCACCAACAACCACCTGGTCTTGGGGTTAACCATCAACCAACAAGTGGTAGGCTCACTAACGCCCACCTGGTCTTGGGATTAACCATCAAGCAACAAGTGGTAGGCTCACCAACACCCACCTGGTCTTGGGATCAACCATCAAGCAACAAGTGGTAGGCTCACCAACACCCACCTGGTCTTGGGGTTAACCATCAAGCAACAAGTGGTAGGCTCACCAACAACCACCTGGTCTTGGGGTTAACCATCAACCAACAAGTGGTAGGCTCACCAACACCCACCTGGTCTTGGGGTTAACCATCAAGCAACAAGTGGTAGGCTCACCAACACCCACCTGGTCTTGGGGTTAACCATCAAGCAACAAGTGGTAGGCTCACCAACACCCACCTGGTCTTGGCGTTAACCATCAAGCAACAAGTGGTAGGCTCACCAACACCCACCTGGTCTTGGGGTTAACCATCAAGCAACAAGTGGTAGGCTCACCAACACCCACCTGGTCTTGGGGTTAACCATCAAGCAACAAGTGGTAGGCTCACCAACGCCCACCTGGTCTTGGCGTCAACCAACAAGTGGTAGGCTCACCAACACCCACCTGGTCTTGGCGTTAACCATCAAGCAACAAGTGGTAGGCTCACCAACACCCACCTGGTCTTGGGATCAACCATCAAGCAACAAGTGGTAGACTCACCAATACCCACCTGGTCTTGGGATCAACCATCAAGCAACAAGTGGTAGGCTCACCAACAACCACCTGGTCTTGGGGTCAACCATCAAGCAACAAGTGGTAGGCTCACCAACAACCACCTGGTCTTGGGGTCAACCATCAAGCAACAAGTGGTAGGCTGTAGATGAATGGTTCAGAGAACCGACAAGTTGTTAAATTAGACACATATGCAACACTTGGGTATCTTTATTGAGGAAACTTTCGCCACACAGTGGCTTCATCAGTCAATACAAGTAGAAAGGTGTAGAGAGGAGGAGTTTGAGGTTTCAGTCCCTCGGCCTGAGTCGATGTGTTCAGTCCATCAAGATTGATGGACTGAACACATCGACTCCAGGCCGAGGGACTGATAACCTCAAACTCCTCCTCTCCTTACACCTTTCTACTTTGTATTGGACTGATGAAGCCACTGTGTGGCGAAACGTTTCCTCAATAAAGATACCCAAGTGTTGCATATGTGTCTAATTTAACAAGTGGTAGGCTCACCAACACCCACCTGGTCTTGGGGTCAACCATCAAGCAACAAGTGGTAGGCTCACCAACAACCACCTGGTCTTGGCGTCAACCTCAGCATAATCTTCAAGAACAGTTTTCTAATTTAACTTTAGGATCGGCTGCTGTGACGACAGGGATGACTGCAATCTTTTTATTTATAGAGCAACACAGATTTGCTGAAACTAAACTCTTCTTTCATCTTTATCATTATATATTATTATTATATTAGTAGAAAGTACTAAACCCGTGTCCCTCCATGTATGTTTCTGATGAGTGAGTTCATGTATGTACGTAAAATGCATATTCTACGTACACTGGCAGCTTACTAAGTCACCCCAGTTGTTCATGACCATCAAAGTCCCCTTACACATATAAATGCACATGTGTTCCTCCATAGAGCACCAATAACAAACTTGTATCTTCTGACTGCAACTGTTCAGTACACTTCAGGGTGTGAACGTATGTTCAGTACACTTCAGGGTGTGAACGTAAGTAACAAGTCAGTACAAGATGTCTTAACTGTGTCAGAAGTCAGTGTTAGAACTCAGGTGTGTCACAGTCGGCGTCTCGACTGTGTCGCACTGCAAGTCCATTGTAAACATCAACTATATAAAAAATAGCATGGTGATACCGACTTGATATAGAAAAAGACGTACAAATCAGAATATTGATTAAAATAAACGTTTCGCCACGAGTGACTTCTTTAGTCGTAATTGGGACTGAAGAAGCTACTCGTGGCGAAACGTTTTCTCTAATAAAGGTCCTGATTTGTACATAAGTGTACTTTTTCCAACATTAACCATCTAGTTTCTTCAGCTTTGCTTGGTCTAGGTCTCTTGCTTTCAACTTATAAAAACAAATTACTGAGAGTCACTCTAGGTGTAAACAATACCAAGATCTTCACAACTACTGACAACACTCACCCGTGAGTCCAGCTGTAGTGAAGAATGAGTCAGAGCGGTGAGTGTTGAGGGGCAGTGAGTACCAGGGTGCAGTGAGTACCAGGGTGCAGTGAGTACCAGGGTGCAGTGAGTACCAGGGTGCAGTGAGTACCAGGGTGCAGTGAGTACCAGGGTGCAGTGAGTACCAGGGTGCAGTGAGTACCAGGGTGCAGTGAATACCAGGGTGCAGTGAGTACCGAGGAAGAAAGAGAATCAGAAAGTTAGCTCTCACACACTGTCTGGAATATGGGTAAGTAATTAGTGAAGATAGACACCAAAAATTTTGAGCAAGGATCGTAAACTCTGAGCAAGTATTGCAAATTTCAAACAAGTCCCGTAAATTCTGAGCAAGTATCGCCACTATGCTTACAATATACAAAATAATTGTTTTTAATATATACCCAAGATGCACTGCATGTTGAATGTGGGTGTTGCACCTCGCCTAGCTGTGTTCACTGCACACACTGTAAGTCAGTATAGTGCAAATCACCTCAGCCAGCTGTAAGCATGGTTGCCAGAGCCATCTAGTGGTGGTATGCAAGCCTTGAGTGCTGTGGCTGTGTGACCTCTTAGTGGAAGGTTACCTAGTGGGAGGTTACCTAGTGGGAGGTTACCTAGTGGAAGGTTACCTAGTGGGAGGTTACCTAGTGGGGGTTACCTAGTGGGAGGTTACCTAGTGGAAGGTTACCTAGTGGGAGGTTACCTAGTGGAAGGTTACTTAGTTCGATGAGGATTCTTCCCAGCTAGACCTTGTCAAGCTGGCATAAGGACATACATGTACCCAGAGGTACATATCTCTCACTGCGTATATGATGAGAGATTAATTTATTCCCTGTTTTAGGAGTTAAAATATTCTTGACTGGCGGTAAACAGGTGACATGCAGCCTTAATGACCCTCTGAGCAGTCAGTAGGTTTCAAACTCAATTATCTAATTAACCAAGCCAGGAGATGGCTTGGGATCGTACCCTGTTCTAAATCTCTGTTGATATATGCAGTGACTAGTGTTTAGCTTAGCATACGTTCTGGTGAAGGGATGCAGTTACATTACAAGTTCCTACTGTCTGCTGGCCTATATATACTCCCTCCTTCTCTCCTTTTTGTTAGTGTGACTTTGTAAATGGTCCAAGTCGGGCCGAAACGTCGTCGTAAGCTCCCCTCTCCTACGTGCGGGTTATTTGCTTAAAGTTCCTACTGTATTATGATGTGTAGATGTTAGTGTATATTACACTAGTGTACACTATGTTGTCATGTACTGTGATGTCTTGATTCATTAACAATGATAAGATTTGTGGGGATTTTTTAACCTCACACCCGTGCTGGCGGGGTGAAGAAGTCACGCCTAGTATTAAGTAGTCTGTAACCCATTAAATTTAGTCTGCCCATAATGCCATGGCATGATAGTGGCTCTCTTTGCACTGCAACTCATTATTGTAATTACAGACTGTAAACTATGTAAATATGAATCCCTACAACAAGTCAATCACATTGTAAACTTGCAAATAAATAAATATTTGTATTTATTTGTGGTTGAATTTGCGTTTCTCTGACAGTCCCAGAGGAAACAGAGCGCGGAAAATAGGCGTGTGCAAGCCATAAAGTGCATATACTCATTTAAACCCAACATAAAGGAAATATAAGGGAACACTGAAGAGAAAAATATAGATTATAGTGTCAAGTGGAGAGTGCCAGCCTACAATAACGGTTGTTACTGTGTGGTGCCATACAGGAAATGGTTCGTGACTAACAGTGAACGTAGATCAGTGATTCGAAATAAGAAAGACCAGGGAAAAACACAAATTCCAAGAGCCGAAAAGAAAGAAAGGAAAAAAAAAAACTATCGTTAAAACCGCAGGGAAAATAAGACACAATTATTAGAAGTGTAGAAGGAATCTGCACTCTCTAGAAAGGCGTACAATTAGGGGGGATATGATTGAGGTGTATAAATGGAAAACAGGAACTAATAAAGGGGATGTAAATAGCGTGCTAAAAATATCTAGCATAGACACGATAACGTAGTAATTCTAGGGGACAAGCTGCATCAAATACCTTTCACACAGACTGATAAGTTTAAAACATACTATACCAATAAAGGAGTAACTCCAAACAGTTGTTAACTAGTAAGTGTATCTCATGACTTCGTGCAAAAAGAACTAAGCAGGTTAAACCCAACTAAGAGCACCGGCCCAGATAACATCCCATCTAAGTTCCTAAAAGATGGTGCCTCTGAACTGGCAATCCCAATTGTTCACATAATAAATTTGTCCATCACCACTAATACAGTGCCAGAGGGGTTCAAGGAGGCCAGAGTTACTCCTATCTTCAAGAAAAATAGTAGGTCTGATGTCAGCAACTATAGGCCTGTTAGTATACTCAGTGTAATATCCAAAATTCTAGAGAGGGCGGTGTACTGTCAAGTAGTTAAATATCTTAGTGACAACAACATTCTTCATAGTTACCAATCAGGCTTTAGGAGATCTTACTCAACCAACACCTCCCTAATTAATCTGATGGATTACATGAGAACTGAAATGTCTATAGGGAACCTCATAGGAATGGTAACTTTAGACTTGCAAAAGGCCTTCGATACTGTCAACCACAATATATTATGTAAGAAACTTCAAGCTATCTGCATAGGTTCCACAGACTGGTTTAAGTCCTATCTTAGCAACAGGAAACAAATTGTCAAAATCAACAAAACAGAATCAGAACCACTGCCGATAGCATGTGGAGTTCCCCAAGGTAGTATTCTGGGTACCTTATTATTCCTGTGTTATGTAAATGACATGCCCATCAGTGTCAAGTGTAAACTCCTACTGTATGCGGATGACAGTCTCTGTTAGTGTCAGGTAAAGACCCACAATATATAGCTAATGTATTAACACTGGAACTGGAGTCCTGCAGCAAATGGTTAGTAGACAACAAACTATCGTTACACCTCGGGAAAACATAACCCATACTCTTTGGCACGAAATATAAACTGAGAAGGGTAAATAATTTTAATATCCGGTGTAATGGGGAACCCATCACTTCAGTTTCCTCAGTAAAATATCTGGGAACCCCCTTTGACCCATGCATGTCAGGAGAATTGATAGGGAACAGTGTAGTAAAGAAAGCTAATGCCAGACTGAAGTTCCTCTACAGACAAGCACAGTGTCTACCTACTGAGGCTCGCAGGACCCTATGTCTTGCCCTTATACAATGTCATATTGACTACGCTTGCTCTTCATGGTACTCTGCCTTGACAAAAAGCTGAAAGATAAACTGCAAATCACCCAGAACAAAATGGTAAGATTCATCCTGGACCTGGGACCAAGAGAGCATGTAGGTCAGGATGAATTACAACAATTGGATATGCTGAATATTGAAGACAGAGTCATACAACTTAAGTTAAATCAAGTTTATAAAATTGCTCACAGTGTCCAGAATATCTTGCTGCCAATTTTGTCAAGGCTGGGAACCAAAGCAGTCATAGTACTAGGGGGAGAGAGCACAACTTTGTAGTACCCACAGTCAGTGGCCAGGCTTCAAACACCTTTTATTGTACAGCAATAAAGGAATGGAACAGACTGCCTGCACATGTCAAAGCCAGTCATAGCATGAGCCAGTTCAAGAAGAGAACCAAAAGGTACCTAATGAATGTAGCGACAGAAAGGGAGGAGAATGATTTTTTATTTTTTTAACTAACACACATGTAAATGTAAATAACTTTTTTTTACCATATTCCCAGTATTCATCCTTTATAATATAATAACATATATATCCTACAGTGTATAATATTAAGGTACTAAAAGGATTCCAATGGAAAAAAGTCACTCTGACTTTTTGGGTTATCCTAGGTTCTCTACACATATGCTGCTATGTATGATAATCTATGTAAATGTATTTGTGTATACTTGAATAAACTTACTTACTTACTTTAACTTTAGTCAGATTGATTGGAATTTCTTGACAGGGAATTTAGAATCTTACGACTTTTTAGAAGTAGTTCAGGATTGTTTTTTTAAGCAGTTTGTAACAGAACCTACAAGGGGAAATAACCTACTTGACTTGGTTCTGGCATACATGGAAACCCTTGTTAATAATTTAGAAATTACAGAGGAACTCGGCACAAGCGACCACAAATCAATTACCTTTAGCACTGAATGGATGTATGATAGTAGGGATAATTCAGTAACGGTCCCAGATTTTCGCTTAGCAGATTACAATGGGCTTAGAGAATACTTATCATCTGTGGACTGGGGTAACGAAGAGAGCTATCAATATGACAGCTTTCTTAACACTGTTCAGGCTGCCCAAAGATCTAAACCCGTAAGATTATGCAGCGCCTGTAGGGGGAATGTGGAAGGTATTCAGGCTTAATTCAGCGAACTGGAGCACAAATCCAATTCCCTAGATCAAAAGCCCCTCACCAACGTCAAGGAACCTTCCTAGAGGGGAGGCAGTAATAAAGAGTGAGGCAGTAATATAGAGAGATGCAGTAATATAGATAGATGCAGTAATGAGAGGCAGTAATAAAGAGAGAGGTAGTAATAAAGAGAGAGGCAGTAATAAAGAGAGAGGCAGTAATAAAGAGAGAGTCAGTAATAAAGATATATGCAGTAATAAAGATATATGCAGTAACAAAGATAGAGGCAGTAATAAAGAGAGAGGTAGTAATAAAGAGAGAGGTAGTAATAAAGAGAGAGGTAGTAATAAAGAGAGAGGTAGTAATAAAGAGAGAGGCAGTAATAAAGAGAGAGGTAGTAATAAAGAGAGAGGTAGTAATAAAGAGAGAGGCAGTAATAAAGAGAGAGACAGTAATAAAGATATATGCAGTAACAAAGAGAGAGGCAGTAATAAAGAGAGAGGTAGTAATAAAGAGAGAGGCAGTAATAAAGAGAGAGGCAGTAATAAAGAGAGAGGCAGTAATAAAGAGAGAGGTAGTAATAAAGAGAGAGGCAGTAATAAAGAGAGAGGCAGTAATAAAGAGAGAGGCAGTAATAAAGATAGAGGCAGTAATAAAGATAGAGGCAGTAATAAAGAGAGAGGCAGTAATAAAGAGAGAGGCAGTAATAAAGAGAGGCAGTAATAAAGATAGAGGCAGTAATAAAGATAGAGGCAGTAATAAAGATCAACACTCACCTGACACATCTGAGAGCAAGAAGAAATAAAAATTAAATAAAGTTTTTAGCTAATATTTTTTTCTCACCTAAAAATATATTCAGTATATTATTATTATTATTAACATTATTATTTTCCTTATTATTATTATCAACATTATTTTCATCTATATTATTATTTTTATTATTATAGGTGATGAGGTTTGATCCAAGGAAGGAGAGACTAGTTCCATTTCCTCGGATCAGAAGCCCAGGAGTGAGAACTTACCCTCTGCATCACAGCAGCGGTGGGAAGAAATGTATATAGGTTAATATAAACTATCCAGAGCGTCAATGTATATACATGGCGATGTATATATCACGGTGGATATACACCATGAAGTGTATATCACGGTGTATATTCACCTTGGTATGTATATCTGGGGGTCAATACGCCGAGATGTATACCTGATTTAATGTTTATACACTGAGATGCGTATATCTCAGCGTATATGTGTACTGAGGTATTTATATCTTTTAATATATTTTAAATATATACCTGTATATCTCTCAGTGTATTAACAGTGATATATGTATGCAAGAAGTATATAATTCTATGTATTGTCATGAGGTTCGTAGGTTCGAGTCTCCGTCGGCCAGAGATCAGTGTTTATATATATATATATATATATATATATATATATATATATATATATATATATATATATATATATATATATATATATATATATATATATATATATATGTATTAATCCGTTCCCATGAAATAAAAATCGTATTGTTATTGGCATATTATACATTGATGGGGTTGGTAGAATACAAATATCCTGATATGGCACAACAGTTTGACCGTAATAAACTTTATCGCATATTTTACAAGGAATCTTATAGACACATCCGCCAGAATTTTGGGGGGAATTTTTTATCAAAAGTTTTTTTTTTACTGTATAAAGATTTTTAAATACAACTTTGATATTAAAAGTCTTAAGAAAGGAAGGCATATCAACCAAGTTTTCATGGTAAGGGAGAACCAACATATTTTTGGTTGAATAAGGTTGGTTGTCCATTTTTTGATTGTAAAAAGTATTTCTAGCTATTTTAAAGGATTTATCAATTACGTTTCTTGGGTATTTTAGGTCATTAGCTATTTCATAAATTTTGGAGTTTTCTTCATCTATGAACTCTGGACTACAAATACGTAAAGCTCTCAAAAACATTGATGAGAAAACCGACACTTTAACTCTATCTTGATATGAAGAATAATAGTGTACATAGCAACAGTTATTTGTAGGTTTTCTGTAAATTTAAAATTTAAAATCATTGTTACCCTTAATAATTAAAACATCTAGGAAAGGCAACGAGTTATTTACTTTGAACTCAACAGTAAAATTTATAGAATGAGCTAAGCTATTTAATTTAACAAGGAAATGGTTTATGTCTACATTCTTAGACATAAGACACAAAATATCATCAACATATCTATACCACTTAGCTCTATTGGGAAGGATTTTGTTCAGCAATCTTGTTTAAAAAAATTCCATGTATAAATTACTAAGAACAGGTGAAAGAGGATTTCCCATTGCCATATCAAACTTCTGAGTGTAAAACTCATCATTAAATACAAATTTTGCATCAACAATACAAAGTTTAATAAGTTTAATGATAGTAGGAACTGGCAATGGTAAATCGTAATTAACAAGTTCTTCAGATAAGAAACTTAGTAAATCATCAACTGGAACTTTAGAAAAACAAGGAAGTAACATCAAGGTACTTAATTTATCCACTAAATTTAATTTTTTTTAAATTAAAATTTGAAAATTTTCCACCAATTGGGTTCAAAATATCAACAAGCCATTTAGATAATTTATAAGAAACTGAACCTATGGAACTAATAATTGGTCTAACTGGATTACCTGGAAAGCGCTTGGAAATTCGCTATTTTTTTCATAGTGGTTGTTTTGCACACGCACACGTAGTTAGGAAGTGGAATAGTTTAGCGAACGATATAGTGGAGGCGGGAACCATACATAGTTTTAATACAAGGTATGATAAAGCTCATGGAGCAGGGAGAGCAGAGACCCAGTAGCGGACAGTGCAGAGGCGGGGCCAGGAGCTGAGTCTCGACCCCTGCAACCACAATTAGGTGAGTACACACACACACACATATATATATATATATATATATATATATATATATATATATATATATATATATATATATATATATATGTCGTGCCGATTAGGTAAAACTCGCGATTTTGGTTTAAATAGCAACGCTCTTCTTGCCATATAAGACAAGCGAAAATTTGTGTATGCAATAATTTCGCAAAAATCATTCTGAACCTAATGAAAAAAATATATTTCATTGTATTTGTTTATTATTAAATTAATGTTAACGTATCTAAAATATATTTTGTTGGGTTAGGCTAAATTAAATTACGCTTGTTGTAATAAGGTTAGGTAGGTTTTCAAAGTTTCTCTTGGTACAAAATTATAAATTTTTACATTAACATAAATGAAAAAAAATATATCTTTAAACGTATAAGAGAAAATTTTAGAAAGGACTTAATTTTAAATGAGTTCTTGCTAATCGACCAGTTTTACCTAATCGGCACGACATATATATATATATATATATATATATATATATATATATATATATATATATATATACATATACATATATATATATACATATACATATATATATACATATACATATATATATATACATATACATATACATATATACATATACATATATATATATATATATATATATATATATATATATATATATATATATATATGTGTGTGTGTGTGTGTGCCTTGTTGCTCGTTCCTAAGTGGTTATTATGCTACAGCCAGGTGTGCAGGCCTAGACTACACCTGTGTTCGTAATACCAGGACCTGGGAGTTGTACCAGGACCTGGGAGTTGTACCAGGACCTGGGAGTTGTACCAGGACCTGGGAGTTGTACCAGGACCTGGGAGTTGTACCAGGACCTGGGAGTTGTTCCAGGACCTGGGAGTTGTACCAGGACCTGGGAGTTGTACCAGGACCTGGGAGTTGTACCAGGACCTGGGAGTTGTACCAGGACCTGGGAGTTGTACCAGGACCTGGGAGTTGTACCAGGACCTGGGAGTTGTTCCAGGACCTGGGAGCTTGTACCAGGACCTGGGAGTTGTACCAGGACCTGGGAGTTGTACCAGGACCTGGGAGTTGTACCAGGACCTGGGAGTTGTACCAGGACCTGGGAGTTGTACCAGGACCTGGGAGTTGTACTAGGACCTGGGAGTTGTACCAGGACCTGGGAGTTGCACCAGGACCTGGGAGTTGTACCAGGATCTGGACAGTGTAATTCTATGCATGAGGCTTTACTTCAGTTATCGTCTGAGAGTGTCACTAGTTGTTCGTAAGACTTTCATGAGAGAAAATAGTAGAAGTAGTAGTAGTAATAGTAGTAGTAATAGTAGTAGCAGGGGCAGGTGGCCACCTCACTCACCTGGATGCCGAGGTTCAGCTGAAATGTGAAATAAAATATAATGAGTCATTGTACGTGGTAATGATTGTCACAGAATCGTTGTGACACTCGCTTACACACACACACACACACACACACACACACACACACACACACACACACACACACACACACACACACACACACACACACACACACACACACACACACGTGCCTTTGACGACAATTGGTAACAAACTCACTAACGCACACCACTGCATCAAATCTAGTTTTTAGATATCTACGGAGTCATTCACAACACTATGTACAGTGTACGTCTGGCGAATACTGGAGTACGCTGCACCAGTATGGAACCCACACCTAGTCAAGCATATCAAGAAATTGGAGAAAGTGCAAAGGTTTGCAACGAAACTAGTCCCCGAGCTAAGGTATTCAACCGTTGATGCAGAATCATCTCAGTACACAACTAATGGACGTGAACAATGATCGTACATGCACATTTTCTTTTACAATTACATGATCATTTCCGGTTGATGTGCTGCAGACACCTTTCTTGAATTCATTATACAATGTGCTACAACTCATGAAATATTCAAGTTAATAATAAATTATTATGAGACTACGTTGTGGGTTGCAGCAGTAGAGCGCTACTGGGGTGAGGTTATGACACAACTACCACAAGGATCACTTTTGGCACTGACAATGTTTGTGGTGTTCATCACTGACACCAACGAAAACATCTGAGGGCGAGATGAACGTACAAGATTGTGTGCACGGAAGACAATGGCCTTTCAGACTTCAGGTACTGTAACAAGAACACAGGTGTTTCAGCGAAAGAGAAATAAAGTTGGCGTGAAGTTCAGCAGTCAACAAAGGCTACCGTAACAAGTAGAAGCAACACAGATAAAAAGAAAGAAATTTATATATATATATATATATATATATATATATATATATATATATATATATATATATATATATATATATATATATATATTAACATTGTTACATTCATGGGTGGCCGCGAGACTCACACAGCACCTGAGTAATGGCGAGAGTGGGGTTGCAATCAGATCAAGAGCTAAGTAAGTGTAGCCTAACACACACACCAGAAGCATCAACATGAAGCACCTCACTCGACAACGACGATTTCTTCTCCTTCCAGAGAATAAGGTAACCCAGGAATCAGCCTTGCCATCACTCTACCTCTTTGGCAGTGACAAGGCACCAACTCTGTCAGAATAGTAATTCACAGGTGTACCATCTGGTGTAGTCACCCACAGGTGTACCATCTGGTGTAGTCACCCACAGGTGTACCATCTGGTGTAGTCACCCACAGGTGTACCATCTGGTGTAGTCACCCACAGGTGTACCAACTGGTGTAGTCACCCACAGGTCCAGCATCTGGAGTGAAGTAATCCTGGAGCTCCTGAGAGCAGTGTACCCTAAGACTTGTATCTCTTGAAGCTTCATCGTTGTGTCTGAGACAAACGTCCTAATTCACTTTCAGATATTCTTCAACAAAAGTTGAAAACCTAACAAAACCATGGATTTCCAGCCCACTCATTAAATACTAACAATTCTGGGAGACATATATACACATATGCACACACGCACACACATTGGTAAGAAATTAAATACTTAACAGAAAAAACTGAAAGGTGAAGAAATTAGCAATATTCACCCAATTTTACTCACCTGCGATGGTCCCAGAATAAGACTTACCTGCAGTGATGGTCCCAGAATAAGACTTACCTGCAGTGATGGTCCCAGAATAAGACTTACCTGCAGTGATGGTCCCAGAATAAGACTTACCTGCAGTGATGATCCCAGAATAAGACCTACCTGCAGTGATGATCCCAGAATAAGACTTACCTGCAGTGATGATCCCAGAATAAGATCTACCTGCAGTGATGATCCCAAAATAAGACCTACCTGCAGTGATGATCCCAAAATAAGACTTACCTTCAGTGATGATCCCAGAATAAGACTTACCTGTGAGAGGTGGACCAATGCTTCCTGAATAGACTTTTATTCTAAACAGAGGTTATAAAAAAAGTCAAACATGCCTAAAAGTTCGGAACCCAAGTTTCTCGCAAACCAGTGACCGCGGTATCGAAGCCTCGTCTTGGAAAACGAAGCAACGAAGAAACCATGATCGTGGTATCGAAGTCTCGTTATAGGAACTGAAGCAACGAAGAAACCCTGATCATGGTATCGAAGCTTCGGTATAGGAACTGAAGCAACGAAGAAACCAGTGATCACGTTATAGAAACTTTATAATAAAAACAGTAGCTAGAAACGGTCCCGTGAACAAGACATCAAAGCTTCATTATAGGAACTAGAGTTTTAAACAAACCTGTGATCAAGGTATCCAAGACTTTTTTAGAATTGCATAAGCATGCGCTGGTTATTATAGTTGCATAAATTAGTTTAAAACATACGGTCATTGTACGCTGAAGTTCCCATTGTTAGAAAAAGATTGTTCATAACTTATATATATATATATATATATATATATAAGTTATATATATTCAAGATGCTTTGACGGTACATGAGCAGCGTATAATAAATACGGATGCGGAGCTTCGACAAGGTGCAAAGCTGTGTTCTTAGCTGTAGAAATATATATATATAACTGGATAAAAACGTCGTCTTTAAAGGTGCACTTGGGAAGCTTGGGATGTGAGATGGCGTGCATAATGTCTTGAACAAAGTGCTTCACACGAGGCCTGGCTGCTTCGAACTATGTTCAGATAATTAAAACTATGAACCGTGGGGAGACAATATTTTGTTCTTTAACAATCTCAGTGTTCTTGGCATCCTGGCCTAATGATTCATATATTTCAAAATTCCCTCCGATGCAATCTACAGTTACAGTGTATATACACTGAGAGATGTCTCTCAGTGTATATACACTGAGAGATGTCTCTCAGAGTATATACACTGAGAGATGTCTCTCAGAGTATATACACTGAGAGATGTCTCTCAGAGTATATACACTGAGAGATGTCTCTCAGAGTATATACACTGAAAGATGTCTCTCAGAGTATATACACTGAAAGATGTCTCTCAGAGTATATACACTGAGAGATGTCTCTCAGAGTATATACATTGAGAGATGTCTCTCAGAGTATATACACTGAGAGATGTCTCTCAGAGTATATACACTGAGAGATGTATATCTCTCAGAGTATATACACTGAGAGATGTATGACTCAGTGTATATTCACTGAAAGTTTACTTTAATCTCTATTTTAGGGATAACAGTATACCTGAATGGTGGTGAATAGGTGACATGCAATATTCATGACAATAATATAGTCAGTAGACTTTAAATCTCGTTCTCAGTATCCATCATTCCACAATAATTATAAAAACAGGCGAAGAAACAGTGTTTTATGGTAGAGTGACTGAGTGCCTGAGGTTGATGGTGGAGTGACGAGTGCCTGAGGTTGATGGTGGAGTGACGAGTGCCTGAGGTTGATGATGGAGTGACGAGTGCCTGAGGTTGATGGTAGAGTGACGAGTGCCTGAGGTTGATGATGGGTGACAGTCGGGTTGATGGTGGGTGACGAGTGCCTGAGGTTGATGGTGGAGTGACGAGTGCCTGAGGTTGATGGTGGAGTGACGAGTGCCTGAGGTTGATGGTGGAGTGACGAGTGCCTGAGGTTGATGGTGGAGTGACAAGTGCCTGAGGTTGATGGTGGAGTGACAAGTGCCTGAGGTTGATGGTGGAGTGACGAGTGCCTGAGGTTGATGGTGGAGTGACGAGTGCCTGAGGTTGATGGTGGAGTGACAAGTGCCTGAGGTTGATGGTGGAGTGACGAGTGCCTGAGGTTGATGATGGAGTGACAAGTGCCTGAGGTTGATGGTGGAGTGACAAGTGCCTGAGGTTGATGGTGGAGTGACAGTGCCTGAGGTTGATAGTGGAGTGACGAGTGCCTGAGGTTGATGGTGGAGTGACGAGTGCCTGAGGTTGATGATGGAGTGACAAGTGTCTGAGGTTGATGGTGGAGTGACGAGTGCCTGAGGTTGATGGTGGAGTGACGAGTGCCTGAGGTTGATGGTGGAGTGACGAGTGCCTGAGGTTGATGGTGGAGTGACAAGTGCCTGAGGTTGATGGTGGAGTGACAAGTGCCTGAGGTTGATGGTGGAGTGACAAGTGCCTGAGGTTGATGGTGGAGTGACGAGTGCCTGAGGTTGATGGTGGAGTGACGAGTGCCTGAGGTTGATGATGGAGTGACAAGTGCCTGAGGTTGATGGTGGAGTGACAAGTGCCTGAGGTTGATGGTGGAGTGACAAGTGCCTGAGGTTGATGGTGGAGTGACAAGTGCCTGAGGTTGATGGTGGAGTGACAAGTGCCTGAGGTTGCTTTACTGCAAGTCATTCGGAAGTCTCATGCAAAAGCGCATTTCACGTATTAAAAAAAAAGTTAGGAGATGGAACATTGTGAGTCATGGGAAGTGCATGACAGGCGGCCAGTGTTGGCACTTACCTTCCCGCCAAGGCTCTGGGAAAACAGTAAAATAGTTAATTATATGAGAGGATAAACGTCCATTAACACACCTGAATTATGATATACATCACATACACTAATTCTAAATACACACTCTAATACAGATTAAAACACAAGCAAGATCTGTATACAAAATGATGGAATTCTAATAAATATTATATAAGAGTAGTTCTACACACACACTAGTACAGTTAAGCAATTATTATTGAAGTGTTTAATGTAGGAACTGATACTTTGATCTAATATACCAGCAGTGTAAACACTGTGTGTTACTACCTTACTACACACACCACAACAATATACCAGCAGTGTAAACACTGAGTGTTACTACCTTACTACACACACCACAACAATAATTAAAGAAAACTAACACTGTAATCTGTGAAGGAACTGATGCAATACAATTATGATTTGTTTTGAAAATGTTATGTGTTATACTCTGGTATTAACCGGAGGCTTCTACCACACAGTATACATGTTATACTCTGGTATTAACCGGAGGTTTCTACCACACAGTATACATGTTATACTCTGTTATTAACCGGAGGTTTCTACCACACAGTATACATGTTATACTCTGTTATTAACCGGAGGCTTTTACCACACAGTGTACATGTTATACTCTTGTGGTGACCCAAGCTTCACAATATATATACTGTTATATTTCTGCTGCTTTTCGAATCCCTCAGTTGACATTGAAAAAGAGTCAGTTATTGTATCAAACATGATTTCTCGCATCAATGAAGTTAATTGTAGTATATGTCATATCAGTGTACTTTGTGTGTGTACTCACCTAGTTGTGGTTGCAGGGGTCGAGTCATAGCTCCTGGCCCCCGCAGTCATAGCTCTTGGCCCCCCTGGTGTGTGTGTGTACTCACCTAGTTGTGGTTGCAGGGGTCGATTCATAGCTCCTGGCCCCGCAGTCAAAGCTCCTGGCCCCCTGGTGTGTGTGTGTGTGTACTCACTTATTTGTGGTTGCAGGGGTCGAGACACAGCTCCTAGCCCCGCCTCTTCACTGATCGCTACTAGGTCCTCTCTATCCCTGCTCCATGAGCTTCATCATACCTCGTCTTAAAGCTATGTATGGTTCCTGCCTCCACTACCTCACTTGCCAGACTATTCCACTTCCAGACAACTCTGTAACTGAATAAATACTTCCTAACATCCCTTTGACTCATCTGAGTCTTCAACTTCCAATTGCGACCCCTTGTTTCTGTGTCCCCTCTCTGGAACATCCTGTCTCTGTCCACCTTATCTATTCCCCGCAGTATTTTGTATGTGGTTATCATGTCTCCCCTAACCTTCCTGTCCTCCAGTGTCGTCAGGCCGATTTCTCTTGATCTTTCTTTGTAGGACATTCCCCTTAGCTCTGGAACTAACCTTATTGCAAACCTTTGCACTTTCTCTAATTTCTTGACGTGCTTGACCAGGTGTGGGTTCCAAACTGGTGCTGCATACTCCAATATGGACCTGACGTACACGGTGTACAGAGTCTTGAACGATTCCTTGTCGCGTGGGTCTTGAGAGAGATATATAGGAGGTCAAAGATACTCCTTGTTGGATGGTTACGGTATATATTTACAGTAAGTGAAGGAGAGTCCAGCCACACCGTCTGTCTCGCCTGTAGGTCTAACGTTAGTGAGCGGAGTGCGCCTATCTGAGGCTGTGCACATGCGCTGAGCCTCTGACGTCAGCGGGTACCGTGACGTCACACGCAAAGGGACCAGCTGTATAAGAGGAAAGATACACTACACAAGTGTATATATGATACTGACACGACATCCTTACTGAGGTATCGGAACGACATTTTCAGGTTTGCCAGCCGCCCGTATGCTGCAGCAGTTATCTGGTTGATGTGTGCTTCCGGAGACGTGCTCGGTATTATACTCACCCCAAGATCTTTCTCCTTGAGTGAGGTTTGCAGTCTTTGGCCACCTAGCCTATACTATGCCTGCGGTCTTATTTGACCTTCCCCGATCTTCATGACTTTGCATTTGGTGGGGTTAAATTCGAGCAGCCAGTTGCTGTACCACGTGTCCAACCTGTCCAGGTCTCTTTTCAGTCGTGCCTGATCCTCATCTGATTTAATTCTCCTCATTAACTTCACATCATCTGCGAACAGGGACACTTCTGAGTCTATCCCTTCCATCATGCCATTCACATATACCAAAAATAGCACTGGTCCTAGGACTGACCCCTGTAGGACACCGCTCGTCACAGACGCCCATTGTGATACCTCATCACGTACCATGACTCATTGTTGCCTCCCTTTCAGGTATTCTCTGATCCATTGCAGTGCCCTTCCTGTTATACGTGCCTGATCCTCTAGCTTCTGCACTAATCTCTTGTGAAGAACTGTGTCGAAGGCCTTCTTGCAGTCCAAGAAAATGCAGTCAACCCACCCCTCTCTCTCGTATCTTACCTCTGTTACCTTGTCATTAAACTCCAGAAGGTTTGTGACACAGGATTTGCTTTCCCTGAATCCGTGCTGGTTGTCGTTTATAATCTTGTTCCGTTCCAGGTGCTCTACCATTCTCCTCCTGATAATCTTCTCCATGACTTTGCATACTATATACGTCAGTGACACTGGTCTATAGTTTAGTGCCTCGTTTCTGTTTCATTTCTTAAAAATGGGGACTACATTTGCCGTCTTCCATACCTCAGGTAGTTGCCCAGTTTCAAGGGATGTGTTGAAGATTGTGGTTAGTGGCACACACAGCGTCTCTGCTCCCTCTCTAAGGACCCACGGGAAGATGTCCGGTCTCACCGCCTTTGAGGTATGAAGGTCACTGAGCAACTTCTTCACCTCCTCCTCAGTTGTGTGTATGTCATCCAACACTTGGTATATTCCTTGCTGGTGTTCCACTCTGCACTGTCTTCCCAGAGTCCTTCCTGTCTCCACTGTAAATACTTCCTTAAATCTGGTGTTGAGCTCCTCACATACCTCTTGATCGTTTCTTGTGAGCTCCCACCTTCTTTCCTCAGCCTGATCACCTGGCTTTGACTGTTGTCTTCCTCTTAATGTGTGTGTGTGTACTCACCTAATTGTACTCACCTAATTGTGGTTGCATGGGTCGAGACTCAGCTCCTGGCCCCGCCTCTTCGCTGTCCTCTACTGGGTCTCTGCTCTCCCTGCTCCATGAGCTTTATCATACCTTGTCTTAAAACTATGTATGGTTCCCGCCTCCACTATATCGTTCGCTAGACTATTCCACTTCCTTTGATATACCTTTGAAGAGTTTCGAGAGTATCTACTCTCTGAGCCCGGCCATGGGCCAGGCTCGTCTGGTGCTTGCCTGGTCAACCAGGCTGTTGCTGCTGGAGGCCCGCTGCCCCACATATCCATCACAGCCTGGTTGATCTGGCACCCGATGAAGATACTTGTCCAGTTTCCTCTTGAAGGCTTCTACACTGGTTCCAACGATGTTTCGGATATCTTCTGGTAAGATGTTGATTAGTCTGGGACCCCGGATGTTAATACAGTGCTCCCGTATTGTCCCCACCGCACCCCTGCTCCTCACTGGGTTTATTTTACACTTCCTCCCATATCTCTCACTCCAGTATGTTGTTATGGCAGTGTGCAGATTTGGGACCAGCCCCTCAAGTATTTTCCAAGTATATATTATCATGTATCTCTCTCTCCTCCGCTCCAATGAGTACATGTTCAAGACTTGAAGGCGTTCCCAATAATTTAGATGTTTCAATGGCTCAATGTGAGCCGTAAACGATCTCTGAATTTGTTCCAGCTCTGATATTTCTCCTGCCCTGAACGGGGCCGTCAGCACTGAGCAGTATTCTAAGTGAGGGAGCACTAGCGATTTGAAGAGTGTCACCATCGGCATTATTTCCTTGTTTTGAAAGTTCTCAATACCCACCCCGTCATCTTCCTGGCTGTTGTGATCTTTGTCTTGTTATGGTCTTTAAAAGACAGATCAGCAGACATAATTATTCCCAAGTCCTTTACGTGTTCCTTTCGTTCTATGTGGTGACCCTCTTGCGTTTTGTATATAGTGTTCCTTTTGAGTTCTTCATTTTTTCCATACCTAAGCAGCTGAAACTTATCACCATTGAACGTCATGTTGTTCTCCACTGCCCACTGGAAGACCCTGCTTATGTCCTCCTGTAATTTTTCAGTGTCTTCTACCGTAGTGACTTTCATGCTTATTTTAGTGTCATCTGCAAATGATGATACAAAAGTGTGCTGGGTGTTTTTATCTATGTCTGCTATGAGGATGAGAAACAGCAGAGGTGCCAGGACAGTGCCTTGGGGCACTGAGCTTTTGACCTCGCTGATGCTGGATCTTGCCCTGTTCACTACTACTTTTTGTGTTCTGTGTGTTAGGAACTCAAATATCCATCTGCCTACCTTCCCAGTAATGCCTATGGCCCTCATTTTGTGCGCTATCACTCCATGATCGCATTTGTCAAACACCTTTGCAAAATCTGTGTAAATCACATCTGCGTTTTGGTCGTCCTCCATTGCCTCCATAATTCTGTCATAATGGTTCAGCAGCTGTGACAGGCATGATCGTCCCGCTCTGAAGCCATGCTGGTTCGGGTTATGTTGGTTGTGCTGGTCCATGAAGTGTGTAATCTGCCGTCTCATCACTCTTTCAAAGATTTTTATGATGTGAGAAGTGAGGGCTACTGGTCTGTAATTTTTAGTTAGTGCTCTACTACCTCCCTTATGCAAAGAAGCTATGTCTGCACTCATTAAGGCCTCCGGTATTTCACCTAGATCTAAGCTCTTTCTCCACAGAATACTAAGGGCTCTTGCTAATGGTACTTTGCACTGCTTTATAAATAAAGCATTCCATGAATCTGGTATAGGTGCTGAGTGAGTGGGCAATGTTGTCCATTTCTTTTTCGAAATCTCTGGGATTTGTACTAATGTCGGTTAGGTGGTCTGCGCAGCCTTCTGCTGGAGTGAAAAATATTTTTGCATTTTCTACCTTGCTGTCATTTAGTGGGTTGCTGAACACTGACTCATACTGTTCTTTTAGAATTTCACTCATTTCCTGTTCATCGTCAGTATACGAATCTCCTCTCAATAATGGTCCAATTCTACAGGTAGTTCTTAGCTTGGATTTTGCATAGGAATAGAAATATTTTGGGTTTCTTGCAATATCCTGCATGGCTCTTTGTTCCCTTTGTACTTCTTCTGTCAGGTATGATATCTTAAGTTTTTGCTCTAATTCAGTGATCTCTCGATTAAGGCTATCTCTCCTCTGTTGCAACATATTTGTGTTTTTCAGCAATTCAGTAACCCGTTTTCTTCTCCTGTACCATCTCCTACGCTCTCTCTCTATATCTGATCTTCTTCTGGGTTTCCTCAATGGTACGTGTTTCATACATACCTTGTATGCTTCTGTATTCAGCTTCTCTAGGCACTGGTGGGGATTTAGGGTGCTCATGTCTGATTCCCATGATATGTCTGATAGCTCTTGGTTTATTCTTTCCCAGTCAATTCTATGGTTATTAAAATTAAACTTACTGAACATCCCGTCTCTAACATTAGTGTCGCAGTTCCCTAACCCTGAGTTAATACTCGTTTGAACTTCTATGATGTTATGGTCAGAGTATATTGTTTTTGTAACTGTTATGTCTCTGATTAATTCCTCGTTGTTTGTGAATATCAAATCCAGGGTATTTTCATTTCTAGTGGGATCAATTATCTGTTGGTTTAATGAGTACTTTTCACAAAGCCTCATTAGTTCCCTGGTATGTGCCTGTTGAGCCAGGGTGCTTCCAGGAGATATTTCTGGTATAACATTATGTTGCCTCATCTTCCATTTTACATGATCGAGATTAAAATCTCCAAGGATTAGAATGTTTGGGGTGGGATTCTCTAGCCTATCCAGGTAGCTATCTATCTTCCTTAATTGCTCTGTGAATTCCTCCGCAGTTGCTGATGGTGGTTTGTATACTAGGATAATTACAAGATTCTTATTTTCCACTTTAATGCCGAGGATTTCTACTATATCATTCGTAGCGTTCAACACTTCTGTGCAACAGAGAGTATCTTTTACATAAAGTCCTACTCCTCCCTGAAGAAATGCTTCCTAACATCCCTTTGACTCATCTGAGTCTTCAGCTTCCAGTTGTGCCCGCTTGTTTCTGTGTTCCCTCTCTGCAACATCCTGTCCCTATCTACCTTGTCGATTCCCCGCAGTATTTTGTATGTCGTTATCATGTCTCCTCTAACCCTTCTGTCCTCCAGTGTTGTTAGTCCTATTTCCCTCAACCTTTCTTCATAGGACAATCCCCTGAGTTGTGGAACTAGCCTTGTCGCAAACCTTTGCACTTTCTCTAATTTCTTGACGTGCTTGACCAGGTGTGGGTTCCAGACTGGTGCTGCATACTCTAGTATGGGCCTGACGTACACGGTGTACAGTGTCTTGAACGATGTGTGTGTGTGTGTGTGTGTGTTAGTTAGTTACCATTTTGTCCTAGGTACATGTCGATTTGACACTAGGCCTGTTGTATGTATGTGTGTATGTGTAAGGAAAAACTTCGAAATGTTTCCGCCCCGCCGGGAATAGAACCCGAGCCCTCCGTGCGTGAAGCGAGAGCTTTACCACTAGGCCACCGGGGCATACGTGTGTGTGTGTACTCACCTAATTGTGGTTGCAGGGGTCGAGACTCAGCTCCTGGCCCCGCCTCTTCGCTGTCTGCTACTGGGTCTCTGCTCTCCCTGCTCCATGAGCTTTATCATACCTTGTCTTAAAACTATGTATGGTTCCTGCCTCCACTATATCTTTCTCTAGTCCATTCCACGTCCTGACTACTCTGTGGCTGAAGAAATGTTTCCTGACATCCCTTTGACTCATCTGAGTCTTCAGCTTCCAGTTGTGTCCCCTTGTTTCTGTGTTCCCTCTCTGAAACAACCTGTCACTATCTACCTTGTCAATTCCCCGCAGTATTTTGTATGTCGTTATCATGTCTCCTCTGACCCTGTGTGTGTGTGTGTGTGTGGTGGTAATTGGTGGCAAGAAACAAAGTTAATTATCAGGAACACACAACACACTATAGTTGGTAGTGAAACAAGAACCTGAATTGACATAAATAAGCAGAAGTGATAATGAAAGAGCTAACAGTAGTAATAGTAGTAATGGCAACTGTAATAGTTCCAGCAGCAATAGTAGTAGCAGAAATAATAATAGTAACAGTAGTAGTAGTTGTACTGTGACTTCAGTATTTCACTCATTTCTTTGGTATTATCAGTGTAAATTCAATCACCTGTAAGTAAGAATAGTAATAGTAGTAGTAGTAGTAGTGATAGTAGTAGTAGTAGTAGTAGTGATAGTAGTAGTAGCAGCAGTAGTGGTAGTAGTAGTAGCAGCAGTAGTGGTAGTAGTAGTGGTAGTAGTAGTGGTAGTAGTAGTAGCAGTAGTAGTGGTAGTAGTAGTAGCAGTAGTAGTGGTAGTAGTAGTAGGAGTAGTAGTAGTAGTAGTGATAGGTGAAGGAGGAGGAAGAGTGGGAGCAACACTAGCAACAGCAACAACAACAACTGTAGTAATGTAGGTAACAGCAACAACAACAACTGTAGTAATGTAGGTAACAGCAACAACAACTGTAGTAATGTAGGTAACAACAACAACAACTGTAGTAATGTAGGTAACAGCAACAACAACAACTGTAGTAATGTAGGTAACAGCAACAACAACTGTAGTAATGTAGGTAACAGCAACAACAACAACTGTAGTAATGTAGGTAACAGCAACAACAACAACTGTAGTAATGTAGGTAACAGCAACAACAACAACTGTAGTAATGTAGGTAACAGCAACAACAGAAGTACTAGTGGTAAGTTGTATAAAACAACATATCCTGTAGTAATTATACAGACAAGTGTAATGTCTTGGACTATACACACTGAGTATTTACTAAAAGCTGAAAGGATTATTGTGTTTGTACATGTAGTGAACAGGTATTATGCAGCCTCGTGTAGTCACGATGGTTCAATTAACCTAGTAGAGGTACGATAGTGGTAGCAGTAGTTCAGCACTACTAGACGATGAAGAAATAATAGTAATAACAATAGTAATGACAGTAGTAGTCAAATCCCAGTACGTGGCAGAACAGGTGGGATGGTAGAAGTAATAGTTGTAGCATCAGCAGTAGTGGTGATGGTAGTGGTGATGGTAGTGGTGATGGTAGTGGTGATGGTAGTGGTGATAGTGGTGATGGTAGTGGTGATGGTAGTGGTGATGGTAGTGGTGATGGTAGGTGATGGTAGTGGTGATGGTAGTAGTGATAGTAGTGATGGTAGTAGTGGTGATGGTAGTGGTGATTGTAGTGGTGATGGTAGTGGTGATGAGTAGTGGTGATGGTAGTGGTGATGGTAGTGGTGATGGTAGTGGTGATGGTAGTGGTGATGGTAGTGGTGATGGTAGTGGTGATGGTAGTGGTGATGGTAGTGGTGATGGTAGTGGTGATGGTAGTGGTGATAGTAGTGGTGATGGTAGTGGTGATGGTAGTGGTGATGGTAGTGGTGATGGTAGTGGTGATGGTAGTGGTGATGGTAGTAGTGATGGTAGTGGTGATGGTAGTAGTGATGGTAGTAGTGATAGTGGTGAGGGTAGTGGTGATGGTAGTAGTGATAGTGGTGAGAGTAGTAGTGATGGTTGTGGTGATGGTAGTGGTGATGGTAGTAGTGATGGTAGTGGTGATGGTAGTAGTGATGGTAGTAGTGATAGTGGTGAGGGTAGTAGTGATGGTTGTGGTGATGGTAGTGGTGATTGTAGTAGTGATGGTAGTAGTGATAGTGGTGAGGGTAGTAGTGATGGTTGTGGTGATGGTAGTGGTGATGGTAGTTGTGATGGTAGTGGTGATGGTAGTGGTTATGGTAGTTGTGATGGTAGTGTTGATGGTAGTGGTGATATAGTGGTGATGGTAGTGGTGATGGTAGTGGTGATGGTAGTAGTGATGGTAGTAGTGATGGTAGTGGTGATGGTAGTGGTGATGGTAGTGGTGATGGTAGTGGTGATGGTAGTGGTGATGGTAGTAGTGATAGTGGTGAGGGTAGTAGTGATGGTAGTGGTGATGGTAGTGGTGATGGTAGTGGTGATGGTAGTGGTGATGGTAGTGGTGATGGTAGTGGTGATGGTAGTAGTGATGGTAGTGGTGATGGTAGTGGTGATGGTAGTGGTGATGGTAGTGGTGATGGTAGTGGTGATGGTAGTGGTGAGGGTAGTGGTGATGGTAGTGGTGATGGTAGTGGTGATGGTAGTAGTGATGGTTGTGGTGATGGTAGTGGTTATGGTAGTGTGATGGTAGTGATGGTAGTGGTGATGGTAGTAGTGATGGTAGTAGTGATGGTAGTGGTGATGGTAGTGGTGATGGTAGTGGTGATGGTAGTGGTGATAGTAGTGGTGATGGTAGTGGTGATGGTAGTGGTGATGGTAGTGGTGATGGTAGTGGTGATGATAGTGGTGATGGTAGTGGTGATGGTAGTGGTGATAGTAGTGGTGATGGTAGTAGTGATAGTGGTGAGGGTAGTAGTGATGGTAGTGGTGATGTAGTGGTGATGGTGTGGTGATGGTAGTGGTGATGGTAGTGGTGATGGTAGTGGTGATGGTACCAACAATAAAGAAACCAATTAAATAATAGATCTCAGGAAGAAAATAGTCATAAAGCGATGAACGAAGCAAATTAAGAAACCACATGGACCAACATATGAAAGACAGGTATGTGAAATGTTATATATATATATATATATATATATATATATATATATATATATATATATATATATATATATATATATATATATATATATATATATATATATATATATATTTCCTCCAGATTTGTTTTTTCACCAGTAAAATATCTTAAAAATTTTATGCCCTCACTTTCGAATACTTCGGTAGGTAAAAACGATTATTATTATTATAACTAAATGAACTATGCTAACTGTATTTACGGTAACACATTCTACACAGTAAACATTACAAATGTTAGAGTAACTAACTACCAGTATAACAACTTTATGGCTACTGCAGAAATTACTAACTGAAATGCTTACTCTTACAGTTTCAACAATGGCAATACTATAATAATATAATAATAATAATAATAAAAACAATAATAATAATAATAATAATAATAATAATAATAATAATAATAATAATATTAATGAATGGTTTGTTCAGCGTAACAGAAAGTATATTAGATGTTCACAAATTAGTCTAAAAATACAAAATTAGCAGTAACTACACGGTTCAAAATAGTTTCTATAAGTGGAAAATAACAACAACAACAATAAAACACTATAATCAACAAAAGGAAACTGCAACATTAATATTACCAAGAATATACAATAATATTAAAAAAAAACACCAGATTAAAAATACAATAATGAATATTATCCAAGAACAACAAGAGGGCAGCAAAATAAAACGAAATACCATTATAAATAATAACAAGAAAATTCACCTCAAATTAAAGACATACATATATGTATAAATATAAATATACTACAAATATAAACACAAAAATGTGCTTATTAATGCAATAATATAACAGAGTATGAATACTACTAGGTGGCTACTGGTATTAAGATATTGTCCCATCAGTGGTAACTTTGTTCCATCAGTGGTAACATTGTTCCATCAGTGGTGACATTGTTCCATCAGTAATAACATTGTTCCATCAGTGGTGACATTGTTCCATCAGTGGTAACATTGTTCCCTCAGTGTTAACATTATTCCACCAGTGGTAACATTGTTCCATCAGTTGTAACATTGTTCCATAAGTGGTAACATTGTTCCATCAGTTGTAACATTGTTCCATCAGTGGTAACATTGTTCCATCAGTGTTAACATTGTTCCATCAGTGTTAACATTGTTCCACCAGTGGTAACATTGTTCCATCAGTTGTAACATTGTTCCATCAGTTGTAACATTGTTCCATCAGTGGTAACATTGTTCCATCAGTGGTGACATTGTTCCATCAGTGGTGACATTGTTCCATCAGTGGTAACATTGTTCCATCAGTGGTAACATTGTTCCATCAGTGGTAGCATTGTTCCATCAGTGGTAGCATTGTTCCATCAGTGGTAACAATGTTCCATCAGTGGTGACATTGTTCCATCAGTGGTAACATTGTTTCATCAGTGGTAACATTGTTCCATCAATGGTAACATTGTTCCATCAGTGGTAACATTGTTCCATCAGTGCTATCATTGCTCCATCAGTGGTAACATTGTTCCATCTGTGTTAACATTGTTCCATCAGTGGTAACATTGTTCCATCAGTGTTAACATTGTTCCATCAGTGGTAATATTGTTCCATCAGTGGTAACATTGTTCCATCAGTAACATTGTTCCATCAGTGTTAACATTGTTTCATCAGTGTTAACATTGTTCCATCAGTGGTAACATTGTTCCATCAGTGGTAACATTGTTCCATCAGTGTTAACATTGTTTCATCAGTGTTAACATTGTTCCATCAGTGGTAACTTATATAAGAGATGGACCGCAATAATAACTTCACATTAAACAATCCTACAGTGAAGGATGCTAGGTACTGTACTAAACAATCCTACAGTGAAGCATGCTAGGTACTGTACTAAACAATCCTACAGTGAAGCATGAGGACTGTACTAAACAATCCTACAGTGAAGGATGCTAGGTACTGTACTAAACAATCCTACAGTGAAGCATGCTAGGTACTGTACTAAACAATCCTACAGTGAAGCATGCTAGGTACTGTACTAAACAATCCTACAGTGAAGCATGCTAGGTACTGTACTAAACAATCCTACAGTGAAGCATGCTAGGTACTGTACTAAACAATCCTACAGTGAAGCATGCTATGTACTGTACTAAACAATCCTACAGTGAAGCCATGCTAGGTACTGTACTAAACAATCTTACAGTGAAGCATGCTAGGTACTGTATAAACAATCCTACAGTGAAGCATGCAGGATGTACTAAACAATCCTACAGTGAAGCATGCTAGGTACTGTACTAAACAATCCTACAGTGAAGCATACTAAGTACTGTACTAAACAATCCTACAGTGAAGCATACTAAGTACTGTACTAAACAATCCTACAGTGAAGCATGCTAGGTAATGTACTAAACAATCCTACAGTGAAGCATGCTAGGTACTGTACTAAACAATCCTACAGTGAAGCCATGCTAGGTACTGTACTAAACAATCTTACAGTGAAGCATGCTAGGTACTGTACTAAACAATCCTACAGTGAAGCATGCTAGGTACTGTACTAAACAATCCTACAGTGAAGCATGCTAGGTACTGTACTAAACAATCCTACAGTGAAGCATCAATATGTACTAAACAATCCTACAGTGAAGCATACTAAGTACTGTACTAAACAATCCTACAGTGAAGCATGCTAGGTAATGTACTAAACAATCCTACAGTGAAGCATGCTAGGTACTGTACTAAACAATCCTACAGTGAAGCATGCTAGGTACTGTACTAAACAATCCTACAGTGAAGCATGCTAGGTACTGTACTAAACAATCCTACAGTGAAGCATGCTAGGTACTGTACTAAACAATCCTACAGTGAAGCATGCTAGTACTGTACTAAACAATCCTACAGTGAAGCATGCTAGGTACTGTACTAAACAATCTTACAGTGAAGCATGCTAGGTACTGTACTAAACAATCCTACAGTGAAGCATGCTAGGTACTGTACTAAACAATCCTACAGTGAAGCATGCTAGGTACTGTACTAAACAATCCTACAGTGAAGCATCAGTACTGACTAAACAATCCTACAGTGAAGCATACTAGTACTGTACTAAACAATCTACAGTGAAGCATGCTAGGTATGTACTAAACAATCCTACAGTGAAGCATGCTAGGTACTGTACTAAACAATCCTACAGTGAAGCATGCTAGGTACTGTACTAAACAATCCTACAGTGAAGCATACTAAGTACTGTACTAAACAATCCTACAGTGAAGCATACTAAGTACTGTACTAAACAATCCTACAGTGAAGCATGCTAGGTAATGTACTAAACAATCCTACAGTGAAGCATGCTAGGTACTGTACTAAACAATCCTACAGTGAAGCATGCTAGGTACTGTACCTAAAAATAAGAGCACAGCAACAAAGAATATGATAATTATTTAGTTAAGGGAGCTTTGTGAGTTGAAAGATAGGTTCATAAGCACTTTCTCCTTAATAGGTTGTGCGATGGGCACAGTTATAGTCTATTTGACAGCAGCTGTTTTTCGGTAACCTAACCTAACCTAACCAACTAAACCAAATCTAGACCAGGAATTAAATTCTAGGTTAGATTTGTCTGGGTTTGATAAGTTATGTTTGTTAAGTGAGTTTGCTATGTTATGTTTGTTAAGGTGAGTTTCTTAGGTTAGGTGGCATTATTAGGTTAGGTTACCCCAAAATATAGTCATGTCCAATTAATATCTGGGAATTTATATAATAAAAAACGCAAGCCCCTAAACTGGATATTAAGCAAAAATATACATACAACAGCAACATAGCAAAACAAAACAAAATATATAGCAAAGAAAATTTGTTCTTACAATGACAAAGAAAATTTGCATTAACCCATATGATGTAAGACCCCTTGAGCTTTTCCCAGGATGAACAAGACTTTGCATTATCCTTATAAATTTTTTACTATTCGAGCAAAGCAAAATCAAGAAGCAAGCAAAGCTTACCTCCATAAAATATCTAGGATTTGTTAGGTATTGTCTGTTTGGTTTATACACTCTTGAAGTCATTACCCCGTCGTTACTGACGTTATTCTGGAAAAAAAAGTATGACGCGTACCAGACTGTTGACCTCAGTAATGACAGACACATACCATGACCTTCCTGCCCAAGTGACACATATCATGAGCTTCCTGCCCAAGTGACACATACCATGACCTTCCTGCCCAAGTGACACATACCATGATCATCCTGCCCAAGTGACACATACCACGAGCTTCCTGCCCAAGTGACACATACCATGAGCTTCCTGCCCAAGTGACACATACCATGAGCTTCCTGCCCAAGTGACACATACCATGAGCTTCCTGCCCAAGTGACACATACCATGAGCTTCCTGCCCAAGTGACACATACCATGAGCTTCCTGCCCAAGTGACACATACCATGAGCTTCCTGCCCAAGTGACACATACCATGATCATCCTGCCCAAGTGACACATACCACGAGCTTCCTGCCCAAGTGACACATACCACGAGCTTCCTGCCCAAGTGACACATACCATGAGCTTCCTGCCCAAGTGACACATACCATGAGCTTCCTGCCCAAGTGACACATACCATGAGCTTCCTGCCCAAGTGACACATACCATGAGCTTCCTGCCCAAGTGACACATACCATGAGCTTCCTGCCCAAGTGACACATACCATGATCATCCTGCCCAAGTGACACATACCACGAGCTTCCTGCCCAAGTGACACATACCATGAGCTTCCTGCCCAAGTGACACATACCATGAGCTTCCTGCCCAAGTGACACATACCATGAGCTTCCTGCCCAAGTGACACATACCACGAGCTTCCTGCCCAAGTGACACATACCATGAGCTTCCTGCCCAAGTGACACATACCATGAGCTTCCTGCCCAAGTGACACATACCATGAGCTTCCTGCCCAAGTGACACATACCATGAGCTTCCTGCCCAAGTGACACATACCACGAGCTTCCTGCCCAAGTGACACATACCATGAGCTTCCTGCCCAAGTGACACATACCATGAGCTTCCTGCCAAAAGTGACACATACCATGAGCTTCCTGCCCAAGTGACACAAACGTTGTTATGATCCAAATTTCTGTACAGAGATTGATTAACGCTTTATTTATGCTGAATCAAAATAATGACAACAAGGCGAGTGAAGAGACGCATATAATGATAGCAAGAAGTATTTCAACTGCTGGTACAGCAGCACTTGTCTAAATCTTTACCCAAGTTTTCTAATATGAAATGAAAAATAACAACATAATAGCCTCGTTTTCTGTTTTGTGACATTCGCCACCGGAATAAAATACTATCTTTCTCTCTAATTAATGCAAATTAATGTAAGTTCCTGTTAGGGCACTCACTAAAGAAATATGTCATTTTTGTTGTGTTTAAAGCCTTATGAATGGATGAGGACTTCAAGGTACAAATGGTAAATTAAACTGAGTACCAATACAATTATTTGTTAATCAAGGCAAAAAAAAGGAAGTAAAACATTAAATTAATTTCTAATGTCGAAGATAAGTTCCCCTCTCTCACCTCTCATTTACCCACGCAAAGTGATTCTAAATTTGACTGATCAAGAGAAACTTAGTGATATATATATTATATATATATATATATATATATATATATATATATATATATATATATATATATATATATATATATATATATATATATATATGCGCCATGCATCGCCTTGTCAACATTGGCTTAGATCGTCCAGAATAAAAAATCTGATCCAGTCCCTCTATCTCGAAAGATTTTTCATGTACGCTTCATGGATACTTTCTTAAGCACCTTGACCACTCACAAGCAACATTGTTATGTTCTCGAAATTCATGGGTACAGGATCCATAAGGCCCATTATAGTTGTGGTCTCTTCTTACCTCATGTTTGCCTGACTACACCTCGAAGTTAGTGTACAGTGAGTCGTTTGTTATGGCTCGGGATATTCACAGAGCTGTGTCATATCTGAATATTTACACTCTTGGTAAGGTTGACATCAGCTGTTACTCTCATCGCCAATACTATTTAAGTGTCTATCTTTTTCCTTTAGACTGTTTTTGAGCATCGTCATTGATGATGGTTTTGTTGTCAGTGGTGGTGGTGTTACAGCCACTGTGAACACTGAGGTGTCAGTGGTGGTGGTGTTACAGCCACTGTGAACACTGAGGTGTCAGTGGTGGTGGTGTTACAGCCACTGTGAACACTGAGGTGTCAGTGGTGGTGGTGTTACAGCCACTGTGAACACTGAGGTGTCAGTGGTGGTGGTGTTACAGCCACTGTGAACACTGAGGTGTCAGTGGTGGTGGTGTTACAGCCACTGTGAACACTGAGGTGTCAGTGGTGGTGGTGTTACAGACACTGTGAACACTGAGGTGTCAGTGGTGGTGGTGTTACGGACACTATTAACACTGAGGTGTCAGTGGTGGTGGTGTTACAGCCACTGTGAACACTGAGGTGTCAGTGGTGGTGGTGTTACAGACACTGTGAACACTGAGGTGTCAGTGGTGGTCGTGTTACGGACACTATGAACACTGAGGTGTCAGTGGTGGTGGTGTTACGGACACTGTGAACACTGAGGTGTCAGTGGTGGTCGTGTTACGGACACTATTAACACTGAGGTGTCAATGGTGGTGGTGTTACAGCCACTGTGAACAATGAGGTGTCAGTGGTGGTGGTGTTGCAGCCAGTGAACAATGAGGAGTCAGTGGTGGTGTGGCACCACTGTGAACACTGAGGTGTCAGTGGTGGTGGTGTTACAGCCACTGTGAACACTGAGTGTCAGTGAGTGGTGTGTTACAGCCACTGTAAACACTATGTCAGTGGTGGTGGTGCTTACAGGCACTGTAAACACTGAGTGTACAGTGGTGGTGGTTTGAGCCACTGTAACACTATGTACAGTGGTGGTAAGGTGTTCAGCCACTGTAAACACTATGACAGTGGTGGTGGTGTTATCTGCCACTGTAAACACTAGTGTCAGTGGTGGTGGTGTTGCAGCCACTGTGAAACACTGAGGTGCAGTGGTGGTGGTGTTACAGCCACTGTGAACACTATGCAGTGGTGGTGGTGTTCAGCCACTGTAACACTATGCAGTGGTGGTGGTGTTGCAGCCCTGTAAACACTATGACAGTGGTGGTGGTGTTGCAGCCACTGTAAACACTATGACAGTGGTGGTGGTGTTGCAGCCACTGTGAAACACTGAAGTGTCAGTGGTGGTGTTGAGCACTGTGAACACTGAAGTGTCAGTGGTGATGTTGCAGCCACTGTGAACACTGAGGTGTCAGTGGTGAGGTTGCAGCCACTGTGAACACTGAGGTGTCAGTGGTGATGTTGCAGCCACTGTGAACACTGAGGTGTCAGTGGTGATGTTACAGCCACTGTGAACACTGAGGTGTCAGTGGTGGTCGTGTTACGGACACTGTGAACACTGAGGTGTCAGTGGTGGTGGTGTTACGGACACTAATAACACTGAGGTGTCAGTGGTGGTGGTGTTGCAGCCACTGTGAACACTGAGGTGTCAGTGGTGGTGGTGTTACGGACACTGTGAACACTGAGGTGTCAGTGGTGGTCGTGTTACGGACACTGTGAACACTGAGGTGTCAGTGGTGGTGGTGTTACGGACACTGTGAACACTGAGGTGTCAGTGGTGGTCGTGTTACGGACACTATTAACACTGAGGTGTCAATGGTGGTGGTGTTACAGCCACTGTGAACAATGAGGTGTCAGTGGTGGTGGTGTTGCAGGCAGTGAACAATGAGGAGTCAGTGGTGGTGTGGCACCCACTGTGAACACTGAGGTGTCAGTGGTGGTGGTGTTGCAGCTATGTGAACACTGAGGTGTCAGTGGAGGTGGTGGTGTTACAGCCACTGTAAACACTATGACAGTGGTGGTGGTGTTGCAGCCACTGTAAACACTATGACAGTGGTGGTGGTGTTGCAGCCACTGTAAACACTATGACAGTGGTGGTGGTGTTGCAGCCACTGTAAACACTATGACAGTGGTGGTGGTGTTCAGCCACTGTAAACACTATGACAGTGGTGGTGCTGTTGCAGCCACTGTAAACACTATGACAGTGGTGGTGGTGTTCAGCCACTGTAAACACTATGACAGTGGTGGTGGTGTTGCAGCCACTGTAAACACTATGACAGTGGTGGTGGTGTTGCAGCCTCTGTAAACACTATGACAGTGGTGGTGGTGTTGCAGCCACTGTAAACACTATGACAGTGGTGGTGGTGTTGCAGCCACTGTAAACACTATGACAGTGGTGGTGGTGTTGTAGCCACTATGAACACTGAAGTGTCAGTGGTGATGTTGCAGCCACTGTGAACACTGAGGTGTCAGTGGTGATGTTACAGCCACTGTGAACACTGAGGTGTCATTGGTGATGTTACAGCCACTGTGAACACTGAGGTGTCAGTGGTTTACGCTGTGAACACTGAGGTGTCAGTGGTGGTCGTGTTACGGACACTGTGAACACTGAGGTGTCAGTGGTGGTGGTGTTACGGACACTATTAACACAGAGGTGTCAGTGGTGGTGGTGTTGCAGCCACTGTGAACACTGAGGTGTCAGTGGTGGTGGTGTTACGGACACTGTGAACACTGAGGTGTCAGTTGTGGTCGTGTTACGGACACTGTGAACACTGAGGTGTCAGTGGTGGTGGTGTTACGGACACTGTGAACACTGAGGTGTCAGTGGTGGTCGTGTTACGGACACTATTAACACTGAGGTGTCAATGGTGGTGGTGTTACAGCCACTGTGAACAATGAGGTGTCAGTGGTGGTGGTGTTGCAGGCAGTGAACAATGAGGAGTCAGTGGTGGTGTGGCACCCACTGTGAACACTGAGGTGTCAGTGGTGGTGGTGTTGCAGCCATTGTGAACACTGAGGTGTCAGTGGAGGTGGTGGTGTTACAGCCACTGTAAACACTATGACAGTGGTGGTGGTGTTGCAGCCACTGTAAACACTATGACAGTGGTGGTGGTGTTGCAGCCACTGTAAACACTATGACAGTGGTGGTGGTGTTGCAGCCACTGTAAACACTATGACAGTGGTGGTGGTGTTGCAGCCACTGTAAACACTATGACAGTGGTGGTGCTGTTGCAGCCACTGTAAACACTATGACAGTGGTGGTGGTGTTACAGCCACTGTAAACACTATGACAGTGGTGGTGGTGTTGCAGCCACTGTAAACACTATGACAGTGGTGGTGGTGTTGCAGCCTCTGTAAACACTATGACAGTGGTGGTGGTGTTGCAGCCACTGTAAACACTATGACAGTGGTGGTGGTGTTGCAGCCACTGTAAACACTATGACAGTGGTGGTGGTGTTGTAGCCACTATGAACACTGAAGTGTCAGTGGTGATTTTGCAGCCACTGTGAACACTGAGGTGTCAGTGGTGAGGTTGCAGCCACTGTGAACACTGAGGTGTCAGTGGTGATGTTGCAGCCACTGTGAACACTGAGGTGTCAGTGGTGATGTTACAGCCACTGTGAACACTGAGGTGTCAGTGGTGATGTTACAGCCACTGTGAACACTGAGGTGTCAATGGTGATGTTACAGCCACTGTGAACACTGAGGTGTCAGTGGTGATGTTACAGCCACTGTGAACACTGAGGTGTCAATGGTTCTATGAACCTCCAACAAGACCTCTACTGTGTTCATCAAGTGAGGTGCTCACACAACTACTCTAGCCTCTCCCTATTCACTCACTATTTAGTGATAATAACAGTATATGCATCAGTATCTTCTTATACTGACATGATGACGACTACATTGTGTACTATTCTATATTGTACTTGCTACATCGTCCATTCCTCTATATTGTTCACTCTTCTGCATTGTGCATTTTCGTACCTACTACAGTCATTAGAGTTCCCCGAAGGGATACCTTTACGAGGTTTCTTGACTGTTTTCTTTCTCCAAATTTTCGATTTTATTTTGCTCATAACTCGAGAACGCCTCATCCAATAGGTTTCAAATTTTCAGCACTTGTGTAGGGTAACGAGAACTAAACTCTTGGAAGTAAGCATCTTCTCATGTGCTATGAGTAAAGCTGTTGAAGCCATCCCAGCATCCTGGGACGGCTGGGAGAGGGTGTTGTTGAAGCCATCCCAGCATCCTGGGACGGCTCGGAGAGGGTGTTGTTGAAGCTATCCCAGCATCCTGGGACGGCTGGGAGAGGGTGTTGTTGAAGCCATCCCAGCATCCTGGGACGGCTGGGAGAGGGTGTTGTTGAAGCCATCCCAGCATCCTGGGACGGCTGGAAAGGGTGTTGTTGAAGCCATCCCAGCATCCTGGGACGGCTGGAAAGGGTGTTGTTGAAGCCATCCCAGCATCCTGGGACGGCTGGGAGAGGGTGTTGTTGAAGCCATCCCAGTATCCTGGGACGGCTGGGAGAGGGTGTTGTTGAAGCCATCCCAGCATCCTGGGACGGCTGAGAGAGGGTGTTGTTGAAGCCATCCCAGCATCCTGGGACGGCTGGGAGAGGGTGTTGTTGAAGCCATCCCAGCATCCTGGGACGGCTGGGAGAGGGTGTTGTTGAAGCCATCCCAGCATCCTGGGACGGCTGGGAGAGGGAGTTGTTGAAGCCATCCCAGCATCCTGGGACGGCTGGGAGAGGGTGTTGTTGAAGCCATCCCAGCATCCTGGGAAGGCTGCGAGAGGGAGTTGTTGAAGCCATCTCAGCATCCTGGGACGGCTGGGAAAGGGTGTTGTTGAAGCCATCTCAGCATCCTGGGACGGCTGGGAGAGGGAGTTGTTGAAGCCATCTCAGCATCCTGGGACGGCTGGGAGAGGGTGTTGTTGAAGCCATCCCAGCATCCTGGGACGGCTGGGAGAGGGTGTTGTTGAAGCCATCCCAGCATCCTGGGACGGCTGGGAGAGGGAGTTGTTGAAGCCATCTCAGCATCCTGGGACGGCTGGGAAAGGGTGTTGTTGAAGCCATCTCAGCATCCTGGGACGGCTGGGAGAGGGTGTTGTTGAAGCCATCTCAGCATCCTGGGACGGCTCGGAGAGGGATATTCTATTGTGTAGATGCAGATTTCACGACTTCTATGCACAATAGAGTGATTTTTTTTATTCCTGTTAAATCACAAAAAATAAATTATAGTTTAACTCTAAACAGCTTCAATATTTAATGGCTGATGCATCTTAGGGTCAGGATAGTAACTATTAAGTTTCGTTTATGTACAAGCAAATTTGTTGATGTAGTGAAATAAAAAAAAAACTTGGAATCGTCGAAATCCGTGAATTACCTGGAGAATGACTCATCTGATCGGCTTCAAATTTTCACCACCACTCTGGTTTCCTGCACACAAAGACTCATGCTGCTGTTTGGCGGCATATGTCCAAATTTGCCAGTTGTATTGAGTAAATAGTGATATAATTTTTTTATTTGATAACGAAAGAATGCTTCTTCTTATTGGCTTAAAAATAATACCATTGAGAATGCATTCTATAATAAGGATGATAATCCATAAGTTTAGTCTGAGTTAATGAAAATCTGAAATTTTACTGAAATAGTTAAAAAAAACTTGAAATCGTTGGAATCAGAACAATTATTGAAGAATACCTTTTCTGATAGTCTTCAAACTTTCACAACTGATGGGGCTTTATTAATACACAGCTTGTTGTTGTTGTTGTAGATTTGCCGGTACTTTCCCCGCCCGGGTCTTTCCCAGATAGTGACCCGGCCTTGGCTTTCTGTCGTGGGAGTGTCTGAGACCTATGTCTCCCATGGGAGAAGGTATAAGTACCCCCTCATCGTCTGGGACCAATTGTCCCCAGGCCTAGCCACGTTCCCCGCCCTAAAGGGGCTCGTTTACCTGGAGTTTAGCGGGAGAGGGTTTCGGGGGTCAACGCCCCCGTGGCTCGGTCTGAGACCAGGCCTCATGGTGGATCAGGGTCTGATCAACCAGGCTGTTATTATTTTTATGATTATTATAATCAAATAGAAGCGCAAAACCACAGGGGTTATACAGAACCAGGCTGTTACCGCCGGCCGCACGCAAACTGACGTACGAACCACAGCCCGGTTAGTCAGGTACTGACTTTAAGTGCCCCTCCAGTGCCTTCTTGAAGACAGCCAGGGGTCTATTGGTAATCTCCCTAATGTACGCTGGGAGGCAGTTGAACAGTCTAGGGCCCCTAACACTTATGGTGTTGTCTCTCAGTGTATTCGTGGAGCTCCTGCTTTTTATTGGGGAAATGTTGCATCTCCTGCCGAGTCTTTTGCTTTCATAGGGAGTGATTTTCGTGTGCAGGTTTGGTACCAATCCCTCCAGGACCTTCCAAGTGTATATTATCATGTTTCTCTCTCGCCTGCGTTCCAGGGAATACAAATCAAGGACCTTCAACCGTTCCCAGTAATTTAGGTGCTTTATCGTACTTATGTGTGCTGTGAAAGTTCTTTGTACACTCTCCAGGTCTGCAATGTCGCCAGCCTTGAAGGGGGCCGTTAGTGTACAGCAGTATTCCAGCCTAGAGAGAACAAGTATTGCGACCCCAGATTGGGGCACAATGTATATAGTGTACATGTTTATATATTGTATTATTATGTATATTTCCCTTTCTTATAATTTTATTTCCTGATATCTCAGATGTAATCTTTAATATAAAAATAGATAATTTCTCATTTAAAAATTGCAGAATAAAGAAATTTCATCACACCATGAATTTACTTTATCCGGTACAACATCTTGCGTTGCAGGCTGTGTTGCAGCTTCCCTCGACGAAGCGTGAAGTGCAACACTTTGTATACAGCACGCTCAGGGTATTTCTGCTTCAAGAAATCTTGGACAATTGCATGTTCTGATACTTGGGATCCAATTACAAATCTCCTCTTTAGCTGCTTTTCAATACGAGATAACATCTCCTGGTCCTCCTCAGCGCCAGTAAGAGATCCTGAGATTGCAGCATCAAGAGTGGAGACTTAGAAGAGTCTTAGAGCTTCATCAACATCCCGCTCGGTGGCAAATGGCTCTAAACGCATCTTGGCCATGGACATACTTCTCTAGACTCTGTGTAACTCTGTTCACAGAGCATAGCCATCTGTGAACAACAAGTGATTTGAAGAGTGTCATCATGGGCTTGGCGTCCCTAGTTTTGAAAGTTCTCATTATCCATCCTATCATTTTCCTAGCCGATGAGGTAGATATATTGTTGTGGTCTTTAAAGGCGAGATCCTCTGACATTATCACTCTCAAGTCCTTCACATTTCTTTTTCGCTCTATTGTACAGTTAGAATTTGTCGTATACCTTGATGCATTTTTTATTTCCTCAAGTTTTCCATATCTGAGTAGTTCAAATTTCTCCTCGTAGGGAGAAGCTAGGCCTATCTGGTCTGCCATCTTCCCCGTCCCAGGGAGGCTGATGGGAATAGCAGTCTTGCGAGCTGCAGATGGTAGCAAGCTCCAGCTTTGGCACCTACTCTGCCCTAAAAGGGCTGGACATGGTGTTCTTCCCCCCCCCCCCTCCTCACAGTTTAGGTTAGGTAGGTAAGGTTAGTCAGGAAACAGGACAACTGTTTCCTGACGCGGGTCTTAGTCAGATGATGACCCGCCGTTGGAGCTTTTGGTCATCTGACCGAGGCCTTCCGCTGGCTTACCGGTCCACCCCTTTAAAAATTATGGTCAGTTATAACCATTTATTATTGTGTTCCCCACAGCTTTCAGTTCAGTTCAGACTCTCAGGTAAGGACCCACTAGGGGCGAGGGGGAAGTGGGGACAGAAGAAGAATAGCCGGTGAGAGGAAGAGCTGAAGTAGAAGAGAAAGAGTCAGGACTAAACCCAACAGTCTAACTACTTAAAAGTTCCCACAGCTTGAGCTTGATTGACCAGAGCGTCGGTAAGATGGGGAAGGAAGAAGGATGGGTAAGGATGGAAATTGGGAAATAGGTGGGGGGGAGAGGGGGAGGTTAGGGTTATAAAGGTAAGTGGCCTATCCACTTTGGCGCAATATAATAAGTGTATGTGTATGTAGAGTAATACATAAGTAAATTTTATGAGGAGGATATGCCTTCACCCCATCAGTTGCACACAGGTATACTACTGTATAACAGCATGACACTGAATTGGGAGAATGCATACTATTTAAAGTATTTTTTTTTTTTTTTTTTTTTTTTCGGAAAGGCTGCCGCAAAAGGTGGTAGTTTCTGGGCATTCGGTGTTGATGGTGGTTAGCCCGGTACTGGAGGAGCAGTTTCAATAGGTGGTAGGTGTAGGGCTTTTGATGTTGTTGGTAGCTAGCCCGGAGTTGTACAAGCAGTTTCTGAGGTGGTGTCCTAAAATAGGAAGGTCATAGGTGTTACAATGGTAATTGTAATATGTAGTTTGGAGAAGGTAGGTCACCCATAAATGGGGAGTTTTTATCTATGTTGTTGAACATAGACTGGGACTGGTGGTATCCACTCTTCTGGTTCGACGGGGAGATCACTCAGGATTCTGGGTCGTGGGTAGTTGTCATTGTGGATGTAGCGCCTAACTCTTTGCTGCAGAGTCATTCTTTGGGTTCGGTGGGGAGGTGTGGTGATGACATAGTCGGTTGTGTTTACCGGTTGTGGGGGGTGTTCTCTATCCGGTACATATAATTCTTGCATGTCGTATAGCTGTCTTTTCGCTAGTTTATCTATCCTTACATTAATTGCATCGAGTTCTTGTTGTATATGTAGGTCTTCAGTTCTGATTCTGTCTCTTAATCTGGTCCCAGTGATAAAGCGGAGGGCTTTGTTCTGGACTCGTTGAAGCCGCAGCCTGTTGGTTTTAGTTGTAAGTGATAGTGGTACGCAAGGATATTCCAACAGAGGTCTGATCATCATCTTGTAGAGGTGCTTCTTGATGTGGGGTGGTGCTTCTTTGAATCTGAATAGTTGGCTGAGGCGGCTTTAGCTAGATTCACTTTTTAGAGATGTGTGAAGTGGAGTGAAGTAATCTGTCGATCTCATATCCCAGGATTTTGTTAGGGTTTCTGATACCGACCTGTGATCCTCTTATGGAGATACCTCCTTTGTCTTCTATGGTTTCTGGGAGACAGCCAATGGTGCTAATGAGGACTTTTTCTGTGTTAGTTGTGATTCTCCACTTTTTCTCCCAATTAGCAGTTCTTCGTAATTCTTCATTCATTTTCGCTATTACTCTCCTGTATTTTGTTGCACCTGTTATGGGGGCGGATGACACAACATGAATCACGTCGTCTGCAAATTGGGTGATGATGGTGTCATTATGTTCTGGTTGCGGGAGGTCATTTACATAGATATTGAAGAGTATGGGGCTAAGGCATGAGCCTTGAGGTACTCCAGCTGTTGGGTTGAAAGGGACTGCCGATTTGCCATTAAAGTTGGGGATGATTCTTCGACCTGTTAGGAAATTGAATATAAGCCTGAGAAAGGTCCAGTTATGATCTGGTAGATCAGCAAGTTTAAATATAAGCCCATCGTGCCAGAGACTGTCGAAGGCTTTGTGAACGCCCCTCGTTGCAATTAGGGCCAGGTGTCCTTGATTCCTCAGGCTTACAGCAGCATCATAGATGATGTTGATAGCATGCTGCGTTCCACGATGGGACCTGAAACCAAACTGTTTTTCTGAGAAAAGGTGATTAAATTCAATGTAGTAGTTCAGTCTATTGGAAATGATTTTCTCAAAGACTTTGCCAGCGACTTCTAGTAGAGAGATAGGTCTGTAATTTTCTGGGTTACGGGTGTCCTTATTGGGTTTAGAGATGAAGATCATCTTAGCTGTTTTAAATGATGTAGGGAAGTAGCCAGACGCCAGGATAGCATTTAAGATGTTTAATAGGGACAACTTGCAATTACGGGGTAGGTATTTTATCTGTTTTACTGTTATGCCTGAGGGTCCAGGGGCCTTATTTCTCATTCGTCCAATGACTTGGGTCATTTCCTTAAGGATGATTGGCCTTGTGAGAGGGTGCTCTGGTTCAAGAGAAGATGTATCAATTGTTAATATTGGCTGGAAGTCTTCCCGGTTCTCGTCACGCCACTGATTGACCCACACGTAATGGTTGTTGTTAAATCTTCTGCTGACATTGTGAGATAGAATTTTCTTCCACACCTCTCTCATCAAATCAACTTGATCCTGTGGGTCATCGAGTAAGGTGGTCACCTCCTCGCCAACATCATTAGTGAATGAGTGTGTGAGGAGTTGAGTGGGTAAGTGCTTAGCCCCCAGTAGTCTGCGGATCTTGCTCCAGAATCGTTCTGGTTGTCGCTTATACTGATTAGCTTGCAGCACAAGGTATTTCCATAGGTCTCTTTTGTGCTGAGTGATTAGGGTTGTTAAGTCCCTTCTCATTCTTAGGAGTATATCGCGAGTGGGCTGGCCTGAGAGGAGATTCCTTCTACATTCAGCTTGATAATTGTTCATTCTGTCTTTTATTTCTCTAGTTGGTTTGTACTGTTGGTAAACCCTGGAGGTGGTTAGTTGGCAGCATGCTTCAGTGGCCTCGGTGATTCTATTGTGCAGAAATGCTATCGCCACATCTATTGCAGTGGAGGGTTGGTTGTCAAGAAGAATAGTCTGGTCGTTTGCTAGGTAATCCCTGAAGGGGTCGAAGCCAAGTGTTTTCAGGTTGGGTTTAGGGCGGATGGGTGTGCGGAATGGGGTGGATTGTAGCTTAATTATGACAGGGATATGGTCAGAGCCGACGTTGCCGCCCGGGGACACTTTGCAGTGGAACAGATCGCAGTCCCTGTTGGTGAGTACTATGTCAGGAGTCCCTGGGTGGGGGCCCACATATGATTTAAAGAATGGGCCCTGGAAAGATAGATTTCTTGCCGCCATTAGGTTGAAGAGTTGTTTCCCTTTATGGTCACCCTGCGGGAGGGCGGCGCCACAGTTAAAGAGAGCGGGGTGGTGGGCATTGAAATCACCTGCTAGGACTGTAGGGACGTTTCGACTGAGTAATCTATGTAAGGGGATAGACTCAATGTACGGCTGTCTGGGGGGAAAGTAGCCTGTTCCCACTACGAGTCGGCCATATGAGGTCAGCAGTTCTATTGCTAGGATGTTGTCCTCTTCGACATGGATGTTACGGAATTCATATCCCCGCTTCACAAGGATGGCTACTCCACTATAAGGCCCTCTGGATTTCTCGAGTGTTGAGTAACCGGGGAGTTTTATGTGTTGGTCAGGTCTGGCTGCTGTTTCGTTGAGGAGGATAATGTCTGGGTTGTGGTTACACAACTCTATTTCAAAAAGGTAGCGGTTGTTGAAGAAGTGGTGAATGTTGATTTGCAGAATTGTGATCCCCATTATTTTACGTGCTTAGGTGTATAGCTGCAAGCAGAGGAGGTACGTTTGGAGGTGCAGTCCCGATGGGGTTGGTTGCGCCTGCCAGTGTGTTTCAGAGGGGTAGGGAGGGTATACTCCTGGGTGTTTTCCCACAGCTTGTCAATCACTTTCAGTTGTGTAGATTTCAATTTGTCAATTTTATTTAGCAAACTAAACTTATGTAATAACTAGTGAATGCCCTTTTCGATCAGCTTGAAACCCTAATGATGATGTATCTTAATAATCAAAGTAAAATATTGTTTCTCATAGGACTGTAGAAAATTTTAAGTATAATGTAAATGTGAAAAGTAAACGAGCAAAACAATCTGTATAACATTTTTAAGTTCAACGAGGCGAAACTTTCTTATTTTTCGGAATATTTTCAGCAACATTTTCTTTAGCTTTATCAAAAAAATTCGTTTATTACTCGAGAATGTATTTTCGATCGGCTTCAACATTTCAACAGTTGTGTAATGTATATTGGGCAAGATTCTTGGTACTGTCCTCATTTGTGTTTGATCTACGCTCAATGCTACATAATTCATTCCTATAATTTTTTCTTTGATATTACTGGAGAAAGACGCTTCTGGTCGACCATTCTCTCAATTTTAACCTCAATATAATATTTTACCGTATTGCTTTATTTTTCCATTGATGCTAATGGGGGGTTCTTGGTCCAAGAAATTGGACTTATCTTCCCATTACTTCAATCTAATTTGAATGCCTCCCATTGGACAGGCGCTATATGACGCCCACGGGTTTAGCACTTTCGTCTGAGTAAAATATCAATTATAAACGACATCGTATGAAATGGTTGAAATATTTCATGAGTTTAGGCCTGCGTAGGCACAAGTATTGTTGGATTCTGTTCAGTAACTGGAAAATACATCTATATTTATTTTTAAACTTTTAGTGTTGATGTTTTCCTTAAATGAAACAATTCCTCTATGTTAGGTTGTGTAAGTTATCATGTGACAACTATATGAATCAAATTGTTTTTTGTGAATGTCTTTTCTGGTCATAAATAAGTCACAGTGTTGGACTTTATATAGCTATCCTAGGTTAACTTAATGTTCTTTTGCGTCTATAACATCTCCGTGCCACCAACACCATTTTTAAAAGTTTGTTATATACACTACGCTGCATAAAATTTACTTTCTAGAAAGCTGGTCAGTCGTACTTAGAGAAATTTGCCTTCAAATTTACAACATTAACATTTAACAGCATTATCAACTTCGCACTATTTTACTCCCATGCATTGAGATGCAGGGGGCTGGGGTTATGCAATACGGGGATACCTTCCTCGGATCGCCCAGTGACCCAAATACATCTAGTTTGCATTATTATTACAATGGTGGGGAGGTAAACTCTCACACCTGTGTGACGGTGACACTTGTAAGAGACACTCGAGACACTTTCTATTTTTAATTGTGATCTTGTCCTGTGAGAGACGTCAGAATTATCAAAATTAATTTTAACGACAGAAATCATGAAATTTGTTCCTGCCGATGTAATGATACTGGTGCCTGTTGACGGAGGATCGAGCCTCAACCACTGGTTGAGAAGATCTGAATCATCCACTGGTTGACAGGATCAAGACTCAACCACTGGTTGATAGGATCAAGACTCAACCACTGGTTGATAGGATCAAGACTCAACCACTGGTTGACAGGATCAAGACTCAACCACTGGTTGATAGGATCAAGACTCAACCACTGGTTGATAGGATCAAGACTCAACCACTGGTTGACAGGATCAAGACTCAACCACTGGTTGATAGGATCAAGACTCAACCACTGGTTGACAGGATCAAGACTCATCCACTGGTTGACAGGATCAAGACTCAACCACTGGTTGATAGGATCAAGACTCAACAACTGGTTGATAGGATCAAGACTCAACCACTGGTTGACAGGATCAAGACTCAACCACTGGTTGATAGGATCAAGACTCAACCACTGGTTGACAGGATCAAGACTCAACCACTGGTTGACAGGATCAAGACTCAACCACTGGTTGACAGGATCAAGACTCAACCACTGGTTGAGAAGATCTGAATCATCCACTGGTTGACAGGATCAAGACTCAACCACTGGTTGATAGGATCAAGACTCAACCACTGGTTGATAGGATCAAGACTCAACCACTGGTTGACAGGATCAAGACTCAACAACTGGTTGACAGGATCAAGACTCAACCACTGGTTGACAGGATCAAGACTCAACCACTGGTTGACAGGATCAAGACTCAGCCACTGGTTGACAGGATCAAGACTCAACCACTGGTTGACAGGATCAAGACTCAACCACTGGTTGATAGGATCAAGACTCAACCACTGGTTAAGGTGACGGTCGTCACGGGTTTAGCAGCGTGAAATACAATACAATCTCTTATGGTTGGCCATTCAGAAGCGACGCTAATTTGCTGCGCTTTCTGTATGAGCCGTCAACAGTGTACAAGGGTTGAGGCAGCCGTCACAGCATGGAGACACAGGCTCTCACTCTCATTAAGAGAAGGTGTAAAGGGGGTAACAGGTCCCCTCCCACCCCAACACCCTTCCCCCAACTCATTACTGTCCAGATGTTGACCGCCATAAAAGACTACGCTTGTACCTTCCTCATTGTTCTTAAAAGGACAAACACTGTATAAACTGTATCATTTTATGCAAAAGTTTTTTTTTACAATGAATCTTACACATATTTTAATTTGCAGAATATATTGATTTATATAATTAGTGTGATTTATATGATTGACAATGCATCTCAGGCCTGACGAGATGTATGTGTATATCTCCTTACACATAGATATTAACAGACTGTTAGGGGTTGCATCCTGGGCGGAAACATTAATGGAAATAAGTAGCGATGGATACTTTTGTGTGTTATCATAGATTAAATGACCTTTTTTTCAAAGTAGTGAGTGTGGTGGAGGCTTTGGTCAACACTAACACGTATACTCTTGATCAATACACCAAAATGAGGCATATTTGTTATGTATTAATACAAAAAATTTCTACAATGCATATTTACAGTTGGAGGCGCCTAGTGCAACACAATGAAGCGTTTTTACTAAATTATATTAGACTTAAATAACAAAGGCATCTAATCTAAATTATCTACAGTGAATCAGTGTAAATTCTGTCAAATATTATTCTAGAGGCGTCTAAGGTGACTTAAATATGACGTCTGAGTTAAGCAGAGGTAGGCTACCAGCTGCTTCAAATTTTGAAAAGCGGAAAAAAAAAATAATAGAAAAAGCAAGCCAACCTAAGCTCATTTTTTAGTCCATCAAACTTCTAATTTCCCATCACCTGAAAAATAGTTAACTAAACTTATGACATTTTTAATTGTGTTACTAAATTTAACAAGCAACTTAAATGAACGTTTCTGCAAACTTACGTAACATAAAATATATTTTTTTTCTAACCTAAGAATTTACATAAGTTCAGTTACCAGTTTTCCATGAATATCGCAGAGAAAACTTGTTATAAATGTACACAACAAAATGGAAGTATCAGTACTCCTCTGTCACACGTAAACAAGGAAGGAATTGCTAGCCTATTTCAGTTTCATGGAATTATCCAAATAACTACAGTCAAGTCTCTGTCCCAGACTTGATAGTGAAATCAGCTTGGCTGATTTCACTATCAGTCTCATGAAATCAGCTTGGCTGATTTCATGAGACTGAGAAATTACCTGGGTGGACTAAATTGTAACTACCTGACAGTGGATCAGGTAGGTGATGTTGGTTGCCAATATGACGTTTTTCAGAGCATAGTTCTAGCTGCCCAGACAACTTATGTTCCAAGTGGGGAAATTAGATCAACCAAAATTAATCCCAAATGGATAAACAATAGATTAAAACATCTCATTGGTCAAAAGAGAGGCATATATAGGCGTAACAAAAGAGGGGATGGACAGTTAAAAAATCAATATATTCAATTAAAGAGAAATAAAAAAGGGAACAAAAAAAGCTTAAAGAGATTATGAGGCTAAAGTGGCAAGAGATTCAAAGACTAACCCAAAAAGTTTATTTCAGGTATATAGAAGTAAGATTAGGGACAAGATTGGCCCACTCAAAATTAACTCAGGTCAGATCACTGACAGTGATAAGGAAATGTGTGAAATTTTTAACTCTTATTTCCTCTCAGTTTTTACGCAGGAAGATACTAGCGAAGTTCCAGAAATAATAAATTATGTAGAACAGGACGATAATATGCTATGTACCATTAGGGTAACTAGTGACATGGTCCTCAGACAAATAGAAATTAAAACCGAACAAATCCCCAGGCCCTGATGAACTGTTTGGAAAGGTTTTAAAGGAATGTAAAGAGAGCTTAGCAAACCTTTGGCTAGTCTTTTCAACATATCAGTACAAACTGGCATAGTGCCATCAAGTGAAAAATGACAAATGTAATACTACCTATTTACAAAGCAGGAGACAGGTCCTTTGGTCGAACTATAGACAAATAAACTTTACCTTCATAATGGGAAAATTTATGGAATCAATAATTGCCGAGGCAATTCGTAGACATCTTGAAAGGCATAAATTGATTAATGAATCTCAGCACCGTTTTACAAAGGGGCGTTCCTGCCTTAAGAATTTATTAACTTTTTTCACTAAGGTGTTTGAGGAGGTAGATTATGGTAATGAATACGATATTGTGTATATGGACTTCAGTAAGGCTTTTGATAGAGTTCCACATCAGAGACTATTGAGGAAAAATAAGGCACACGGAGGAGAATTTTTTTCCGGGGTAGAGGCATGGTTGACAAATAGGCAGCAGAAAGTTTGCATCAATGGGGAGAAATCAGAGTGGGGAAGCGTCACGAGTGGTGTTCCACAGGGGTCAGTGTTGGGCTCTTTGTTGTTCATAATTTATATAAACGACACTGATGAGGGAATAAATAGCGACATAAGCAAGTTTGCTGATGACACCAAAATAAGTTGCCTAATTCATTCTAATGAGGACATTAGAGCACTAAAGGAAGATTTGAATAGACTGATCCAGTGGTCGGAGAAGTGGCAAATGCAGTTTAATATAGACAAATGCAAAGTTCTAAATGTTGGACAGGAAAATAACCATGCCACATATAAACTAAATAATGTAGATCTTAATATTACTGATTGCGAAAAAGATTTGGGAGTTCTGGTTAGCAGTAATCTGAAACCAAGACAACAGTGCATAAGTGTTCGCAATAGAGCTAACAGAATCCTTGGCTTCATATCAAGAAGTATAAATAATAGAAGTCCTCTTAGGTTAGGCCTCATTTAGATTATGCTGCACAGTTCTGGTCACCGTATTACAGAATGGATATTAATGCACTGGAAAACGTACAAAGGAGGATGACAAAGTTGATCCCACGTATCAGAAATCTTGCCTATGAGGATAGACTGAGGGCCCTATATCTGCATTCTCTAGAAAGGCGTAGAATTAGGGAGGATATGATTGAGGTGTATAAATGGAAAACAGGAATAAATAAAGGGAATGAAAATAGCGTGCTAAAAATATTTAGCCAAGACAGGACTTTCAGCAATGGTTTAAGTTGGAAAAATTTAGATTCAGGAAGGATATAGGAAAGCACTGGTTTGGCAATAGAGTTGTTGATGAGTGGAACAAATTCCCGAGTACCGTCACAAAAGCAAAGACGTAAAATAGTGTAGTTTTAAAACTAGGTTGGATAAATACATGAACGGGTGTGGGTGGGTGTGAGTTGGACGTGACTAGCTTGTGCTAATAGGTCTGATGCCGTGCTCCTTTAGTGGATGTGATCTGACCTGATTAGGTAGGTCATTGGTTTAAGCCGGGAGGTGACTTGGATCTGCCTCGCATGAGCCAGTAGGCCTGCTGTAGTGTTCATTCTTTCTTATGTTCTTATTATTATTGTCAACACCCAATAGAAAGTCATCTAGAATACCTGAATAAGCCATTTAAAGCCAACTAACTTGCCCATCACATACACAACAATGAATGACGTTTAACTAGTTTAAGACAAGTTGGCAACCTAGGAAAAAATGTCTATCTCATCTAAACATGTAAACTAGCCAGGGGCAGCGTCAAACTTATCTAAGACACGTGAACAAATACGTCCATCTTGCCTAAACACACAGGTATTTATATATACAGTATATACACAGTTTGTGGGGGAGGCAACTAACATGATAAACACAGAAACTTAACGTGTAACATGACTAACCTGTCTGACTTGACGCTTGAGAGGGAGTCGAGCCAGGTCAAGGGAGGCAGGTCGTGGGAGCATGGCCGTAGAGCTGAGGTCAGTGGTGGGCGTGGAGAGGTACTGTAGGAAAGTCCGCGCCATCACAGGGTCAAGAACCACGCCCATCTCCTCATCAGAAGAAGATTCTGAAATAGAGATAACACCCGGTAAATCGAAGGTAAAGTTACATTGATGGGATCATGTTAATGTAAACACATTAAACATGACGTAGGGACTCTGATGTTTTTGTTCTTAACATCAAGAACAAAATACCAGAAAACAATTACATTTTTTTTGTGTTGCATTAAAACCCACAAATATAATACGAGACGAGATTTTCAGCTGCACACACATGCCAGCGCTGAATGATAATTATCATTATGATCATAATCATAATAATCAACATGTTTTGTGTGTGAGTGTCATGTAATTCACACATGATGTTTTGTGTCTAGTGATCCATTCAACCTTTGTGTATTTATTGGTCAAGATGTTGTGGTTGTAAACTTAGTGACGCACACCTGATGCTTTCTTTCATTTGCTAAATACATAACCGTGTGTGAATACCACTGCAACTCACTAAGCTTTTATTATTATTCTTTTTTTCCCCTCGGTATTCGGTTCAGAAAATACAAAGCCACGAGCCTCCTGGTGATCCCAGGGAGTGGAGAGCACTGTGGAGCACAACTCAAACTGATCTGCTCAACTATACTTCCTTACGAGTGTGTCACCAGTGTACTTCAGAGATTGCTCAAATTTCACTACTCTTCTTTAATACCTCTGTTCACATATGGCTGATTCTAGTCTGACTTTGTTCATAGTTTATGTATCATGAACATATGTTCTGGAGATGCAATATTGCTACATTGCAAGTATTCTACTGGGTCTGCTTTATTTCCTTTTTTACATTCCGTTTGTTGCTGAGGTGGGTAGCGGGAGCTGGTGGTGCAGTGGGTAGCGGGAGCTGGTGGTGCAGTGGGTAGCGGGAGCTGGTGGTGCAGTGGGTAGCGGGAGCTGGTGGTGCAGTGGGTAGCGGGAGCTGGTGGTGCAGGAGAGGCTTACAAAACTGTACCAGGACTCATGACTGTGTCTGGTGATGCACACTTGATTCTCTGTTTATCTAGTGATGACGCTGCTACTAAGCCAGACTTTTGGATCTAGTAAGGCCGTGTGGAGCAAAGGATTACTTAGAGCACTAGAGAACAACATGGGAGAGTGTGAATACAAACTAATAAGCTCCGGAAAAAAAGCTTTTAATGGGACAACGAATGTTCTGTATAGAACTTTCTCAAGTCATGACTTGATAAAGCTCTTCTGCACAATGAGTAAAAAGTTGCCTCAATAAAAGCTTGTCTCTGTTTTCAAGCTTGTCGCAAGACACTGCTTCATCTAGTTCATGGTAAAGCAAGATAACAGTCCCCTTCGGTCTGTATCGAGGCTCTATCGAGAAAGACTAACTAGTCTAGTTACCTCTAAGTTTGTTTAGAGAGCTGAGATTAGGGTGATATAGAAAAACGCTAAGATCTCTCTTGCCACACTGCCAGCTGTAATTTTCTCATTGGCACAGAATAACGTGCATAAATATTCAAAATCTATGGAGGCAGAGTTCATAGGTATACTTTAAGTAAAATGCATACCACTCTTATTAGTGCTTATGCATTAACCAGAACTATAGTCAGAGGATAAAGTTGAGGTAGTTCCTGAAATATACACAGGGTTCTACTGGCTTCAGTCAGCAGCATCTACTTCAGTTAATAGTTGCAACGTGCTTTACCGGCCGCTTCTTAAGTGTGCTGGTTCTTTTGAAGACTGGTGTATGTGAGCAGGGACTGAGACCGGGCCGCAGGGACTGAGACCGGGCCGCAGGGACTGAGACCGGCTAGTGGACACCCACACACACACACACACCCACACACACACACACACACACAACTGAGTACAGGCTAGGTGGTCAAATACTGCAAACTTCATTCCAGGAAAAGGATCTTGGGGTGAGTATAATACCAAGCATATCTCCTGAGGCGCACATCAACCAGATAACTGCTGCAGCATATGGGCGCCTGGTAAACCTAAGAATAGCGTTCCGACACCTTAGTAAGGAATCGTTCAAGACACTGTACACCGTGTACGTCAGGCACATATTGCAGTATGCAGCACCAGTTTTCAGGAAGTGGAATAGTATAGAGAGTGATGTAGCGGAGGCAGGATCCATACATAGCTTAAAGAAGAGGTATGATAAAGCTCATGGAATAGGGATAGAGTGGACATAGTAGCGACTTGTGAAGAAGCGGGGCCATGAGCTATAACTCAACCCTGCAACCACAATTAGGTAATAACATCATTGTGAAGGATATTGTAGTCCGACTGTTTAATTTTAAATAAAATAGAAAAAACATATTTTAAATGAGATTGTTACAGAAAAAGTAACTACTGAATATAGAGGACACAAGTGAGGACACAAGTGAGGACACAAGTGAGGACACAAGTGAGGACACAAGTGAGGACACAAGTGAGGACACAAGTGAGACACAAGGAGACACAAGTGAGGACAAGTAGGACAAGTGAGACACAAGTGAAGACACAAGTGAGGACACAAGTGAAAACACAAGTGAGGACACAAGTGAGGACACAAGTGAGGACACAAGTGAGGACACAAGTGAGGACACAAGTGAGGACACAAGTGAGGACACAAGTGAGGACACAAGTGAGGACACAAGTGAGGACACAAGTGAGGACACAAGTGAAGACACAAGTGAGACACAAGTGAAAACACAAGTGAGGACACAGTGAGACACAAGTGAGAAGACACAAGATGTGAAGACACAAGTGAGGACACAAGTGAAGACACAAGTGAGGACAAGTGAGGCACAAGTGAGGACACTAGTGAGGACACAAGTGAAGACACAAGGAGACACTAGTGAGGACACAGTGAGGACACAAGTGAGGACACAAGTGAGGACCAAGGAGACACAAGTGAAGACACAAGTGAGGACACAAGGACACAGTGAGGACACAAGTGAAGACACAAGTGAGGACACAAGTGAGGACACAAGTGAAGACACAAGTGAGGACACAAGTGAGGACACTGAAGACACAGTAAGACATAGTGAGGACACAAGTGAGGACACAAGTGAGGACACAAGTGAGGACACAAGTGAGACCAGGAGGACACAAGTGGACATGAGGACACAAGTGAGGACACCAAATGAGGCACAAGTGAGGACACAAGTGAGGACATAAGGAGGACACAAGTGAGGACACAAGTGAGACACAAGTGAGGACACAAGTGAGGACACTAGTGAGGACACAAGTGAGGACACTAGTGAGGACACAAGTGAGGACACTAGTGAGGACACAAGTGAAGACACAAGTGAGGACACTAGTGAGGACACAAGTGAGGACACTAGTGAGGACACAAGTGAAGACACAAGTGAGGACACAAGTGAGGACACCACAAATGAGGGCACAAGTGAGGACACAAGTGAGGACACAAGTGAGGACACAAGTGAGGGCACAAGTGAGGACACAAGTGAGGACACAAGTGAGGACACAAGTGAGGACACAAGTGAGGACACAAGTGAGGACACAAGTGAGGACACAAGTGAAGACACTAGTGAGGACACAAGTGAGGACACAAGTGAAGACACTAGTGAGGACACAAGTGAGGACACAAGTGAAGACACTAGTGAGGACACAAGTGAGGACACAAGTGAGGACACAAGTGAGGACACAAGTGAAGACACTAGTGAGGACACAAGTGAGGACACAAGTGAGGACACAATTGAAGACACTAGTGAGGACACAAGTGAGGGCACAAGTGAGGACACAAGTGAGGGCACAAGTGAGGACACAAGTGAGGACACAAGTGAAGACACTAGTGAGGACACAAGTGAGGGCACAAGTGAGGACACAAGTGAGGACACAAGTGAGGACACAAGTGAGGACACAAGTGAGGACACAAGTGAGGGCACAAGTGAGGACACAAGTGAGGACACAAGTGAAGACACAAGTGAGGACACAAGTGAAGACACTAGTGAGGACACAAGTGAGGGCACAAGTGAGGACACAAGTGAGGACACAAGTGAAGACACTAGTGAGGACACAAGTGAGGGCACAAGTGAGGACACAAGTGAGGGCACAAGTGAGGACACAAGTGAGGACACAAATGAGGACACAAGTGAGGACACAAGTGAGGACACTAGTGAAGACACAATTGAGGGCACATATGAGGACACAAGTGAGGACACAAGTGAGGACACAAGTGAAGACACTAGTGAGGACACAAGTGAGGACACAAGTGAGGACACAAGTGAAGACACAAGTGAGGACACAAGTGAGGACACAAGTGAGGATACAAGTGAGGACACAAGTGAGGACACAAGTGAGGACACAAGTGAGAACACAAGTGAAGACACTAGTGAGGACACAAGTGAGGACACAAGTGAGGACACAAGTGAAGACAAAAGTGAGGACACAAGTGAGGACACAAGTGAGGACACAAGTGAGGACACAAGTGAAGACACTAGTGAGGACACAAGTGAGGACACAAGTGAAGGCACTAGTGAGGGCACAAGTGAAAACACAAGTGAGGACACAAGTGAGGACACAAGTGAGGACACAAGTGAAGACACTAGTGAGGACACAAGTGAGGACAGAAGTGAGGACACAAGTGAAGGCACTAGTGAGGACGCGAGTGAAAACACAAGTGAGGACATAAGTGAGGACACAAGTGAAGACACTTGTGAGGACGCAAGTGAGGACACAAGTGAGGACACAAGTGAGGACACAAGTGATTACACAAGTGAGGACACAAGTGAAGACACTTGTGAGGACGCAAGTGAGGACACAAGTGAGGACACAAGTGATTACACAAGTGAGGACACAAGTGAGGACACAAGTGAAGACACAAGTGAGGACACAAGTGAAGACACAAGTGAGGACACAAGTGAGGACACAAGTGAGGACACAAGTGAAGATACAAGTGAGGATACAAGTGAAGACACAAGTGAGGACAAAAGTGAGGATACAAATAGCAATACTGGTAACACAAACAATAAAAATTATGAAAACTGGAATTCAAAACAAAAAATATTGAATTATTTTTGTTAGAATAATTCAAACTTAAAATGAGACATTGATAAGTGTTAATGTATACAAGTGTTAATATATACAAGTATTAATATATACAAGTGTTAATATATACAAGTGTTAGTTTATTCAAGTGTTAGTGTATACAAGTGTGTATACAAGTGTTAATGTTTACAAGTGTTAATGTATACAAGTGGTTGTTATACAGTTTACGGGAGAGAGAAGAGTTTGATCCAGTACATGAAGACTTACATAATAAACTAAGAGAACTATTAATGAAGAGTGAATGTGAAAAATAAGAGATTATGAATATAAATAACTTGGGCAACTGATGATCAGGAGACTGTAAACACTACACCTCCTGGATGTTTACACTACACCTCCTGGATGTTTACACTACACCTCCTGGATGTTTACACTACACCTCCTGGATGTTTACACTGTTTACAAACATCAACTTACAAGTGAAGCTACGAGAGTGAGGGATGGTGACACTCTCACTATCACATCTGGTGAGGCTACGATAGTGAGGGATGGTGACACTCTCACTATCACATCTGGTGAAGCTACGAGAGTGAGGGATGGTGACACTCTCACTATCACATCTGGTGAAGCAACGAGAGTGAGGGATGGTGACACACTCACTATCACCTCTGGTGAAGCTACGAGAGTGAGGGATAGTGACACACTCAATATCACCTCTGGTGAAGCTACGAGAGTGAGTGATAGTGACACACTCACTATCACCTCTGGTGAAGCTACGAGAGTGAGGGATAGTGACACACTCACTATTACCTCTGGTGAAGCTACGAGAGTAAGGGATGGTGACACACTATCACCTCTGGTGAAGCTACGAGAGTAAGGGATGGTGACACACTGTCACTATCACATCTGGTGAGGCTACGAGAGTGAGGGATAGTGACACACTCACTATCACCTCTGGTAAAGCTACGAGAGTGAGTGATAGTGACACACTCACTATCACCTCTGGTGAAGCTACGAGAGTAAGGGATGGTGACACACTGTCACTATCACATCTGGTGAGGCTACGAGAGTGAGGGATGGTGACACACTCACTATCACCTCTGGTGAAGCTACGAGAGTGAGGGATGGTGACACTGTCACTATCACCTCTGGTGAAGCTACGAGAGTAAGGGATGGTGACACACTGTCACTATCACATCTGGTGAGGCTACGAGAGTGAGGGATAATGACACAGTCACTATCACAAGAACAGAAGAATAAAAAATAATTTCTTCCTCCGCCAGTGATAATTCATTGATATAATCCTCTGAGAATTATGAGAGAATAAGAAGCTCAGAGGACACAGCAACTATGTCACCGAGTCTCATCAAACATTTTTCAGTAATACAACAATTACCTCGAGCAGGACGCCACGTATTTTGAAGTGCCACGTCAATTTCCCTGTCTTCTAATATGTTATTTTTTCCCTATAATTTACCTTGTCTTAATTATTATCGCATTTGCTTTGTCTGCTTTCGTAAGGTGAAGTCCAGGATCTTTACTTAATTCATGGTATAACTTAACAAATCTTTGATGACAATTATGTTGTAGAGGTGTGAGCAAAGCTCACACCTTAACATCTGCTGCCTCTTATAAACCAGCAGAGTATTAGTCGAGTGTTGTGGGTTGCATCACCGGGAGAATTGTCGAATACAAATGACTTATAAAATTCCAGACTTGCTAGAAAGCTTTAAGACGTAGAATATAAAACTCCAGACTTGCTAGAAACCTTTAAGACGCGGAATAACCTTCCTGAGTGATAAGTAGATGAGAGAGTTCCTGGCGGTGGAGAGGGTATCTCTGGCACCTTCCATGAAGGGATCTATGGATGATCATTGAAAAGTATTCTGGAGTGCGAGCAGTCAAGAGTCTCGTCAGAGATAATAAAGTCGATTTATTGTTGGAATATTGATAATAAAAAGCTTTTGGTATGCTCAGGTAATGCCTTAGTTAATTAATGCTTTAATATTTACCTTTGAAAGATTTTTAGCAGCAATGTCTACATAACCTGATACAAATATAAAGTGACACAAGTAATTTTTGATTAAAATGTAAAATATAAATTCTGAACACAAGATTGAATACGAAGATGCTGGTGTAAGAGCGACCACAACCACCCATGTTCTGCTCTACCTGTGCTCACTAGTACAATTTATTTCATGGAATTTTATGCTTGAAATTTATGTAGGCTGTCAAGAATAATTGTGTTTGCATTGAGTGCAGTTTGTGTGGTAGATGCAGTAATGTGAGTGTGGTACTAGGCAGACCTGGACCCAATACTGACCAACCTCTTGTGTCGATGGACTTTTCTGAGTCTGTTGACCCTTCTTGTACCTCTCCTCCCATTTGCAAACACTTCTGCTGACGCGATTTATTGGAGTCTGCCTTCATTCCTCTTGTCAACTGTAGTTACATAAGAAATTCTTCGCCACATTCACCACTAAACACGACTAAACTAACGCCCAGTCTGGCCAAGTCTTCGCCAGACTCAGAGTGTGATATTTTGGTCACCGTGAGATTATTTTTGTTCAGATTTAGATTTCATGTTTATTTTCTATTTCTGTTTTATTTTTGATGTGATAATAGGGATATTGGTTTTGATTGCGAAACTAAGATCCTCTGTAAGACTGTGGTACACACTAGCCGCTCCACTGAGACGGGAGAAGACAAGTGATGTTCCAGGGCTGCACTACCCTGGAGTGCTGTGACAGCAGTGCATAAGTGTTCGCAATAAAGCGAACAGAATCCTTGGCTTCATATCAAGAAGCATAAATAATAGGAGTCCTCAGGTTGTTCTTCAACTCTATATATCCTTGGTTAGGCCTCATCTAGATTATGCTGCACAGTTTTGGTCACCGTATTACAGAATGGATATAAATGCTCTGGAAAACGTACAGAGGAGGATGACAAAGTTGATCCCATGTATCAGAAATCTTCCCTATGAGGATAGACTGAGGGCCCTGAATCTGCACTCTCTAGAAAGGCGTAGAATTAGGGAGGATATGATTGAGGTGTATAAATGGAAAACAGGAATAAATAAAGGGGATGTAAATAGAGTGCTAAAAATATCTAGTATTGACAGGACTCGCAGCAATGGCTTTAAGTTGGATAAATTCAGATTCAGGAAGGATATAGGAAAGCATTGGTTTGGTAATAGAGTTGTCGATGAGTGGAACAAACTCCCGAGTACAGTTATAGAGGCTAAAACGTTGTGTAGTTTTAAAAATAGGCTAGATAAATATATGAGTGGGTGCGGGTGGGTGTGAGTTGGTCCTTACTAGCTTGTGCTACTAGGTCAGATGCCGTGCTCCTTCCTTAAGTGAATGTAACCTGACCTGGCTGGGTCGGGGCATTGGCTTAAGCCGGTGGGAGACTTGGACCTGCCTCGCACAGGCCAGTAGGCCTGCTGCAATGTTCCTTCTTTCTTATGTTCTTCTTATGTTCTTATGTGACATACACATCAAACTGGACCAGGTGAGGTCCACTCTCAAGTTACTGGCGTGTGGCGGTGTGACCAGGAGTGAGGGCATGAGTCATAGGTAGGATGGCGTGGGTCATAGGATGGTTATATGGTTTATAGGTAGGATGGTGGTGTGGGTTATAGTTGGGATGGTGGTGTGAGTCATAGGATGGTGTCGTGGTTCATAGTGGGATGGTGGCGTGGGTCATAGTGGGATGGTGGCGTGGGTCATAGTGAGATGGTGTCGTAGTTCATAGTGGTATGGTGTCGTGGTTCATAGTGGGATGGTGTCGTGGGTCATAGTGGGATGGTGGCGTGGGTCATAGTGGGATGGTGTCGTGGGTCATAGTGGGATGGTGGCGTGGGTCATAGTGGGATGGTGTCGTGGGTCATAGTGGGATGGTGGCGTGGGTCATAGTGGGATGGTGGCGTGGGTCATAGTGGGATGGTGTCGTGGGTCATAGTGGGATGGTGGCGTGGGTCATAGTGGGATGGTGTCGTGGGTCATAGTGGGATGGTGGCGTGGGTCATAGTGGGATGGTGTCGTGGGTCATAGTGGGATGGTGGCATGGTTCATAGTGGGATGGTGTCGGGATGGTGTCGTGGGTCATAGTGGGATGGTGGCATGGGTTATCGTGGGATGGTGTCGTGGGTCATAGTGGGATGGTGGCGTGGGTCATAGTGGGATGGTGGCATGGGTCACAGGATGTCTTGCCTGCTCGTGGTGTGGTAATGAAGATATCCTAAAATCGTGGGCACTGTCAGTCTTTAATATTAATGATAAGTACCTATAATAGTCATCTTTATTTACTATAAGTATGTACATGTACAAGGTATACAGGCCTAGCTGACATCAGTGACATACTACTATACAAAAAGCCCCTTGTTATGCACAGCATTTCGGGCAAATTAGGTCAGTTTTGTCCCAGGATGCGACCCACACCAGTCGACTAACACTAACACTACTCACTTTACTGATGGGTGAACACAGACAACCGGTGTAAGGAAACAAGCCCAAAGATTCTACCCTTGTCGGGAATCGAACCCGGACTCCTCAGCGTGTGAAACGAGAGCCTTTGCCACCAGGCCACGGGCCACCGTTAGTTGGCAAAATATTTGTTCATACATTGTATCACTGTCACCAAGACCATCATACACTGTAACACTGTCACCAAGACCATCATACACTGTAACACTGTCACCAAGACCATCATACACTGTAACACTGTCACCAAGACCATCATACACTGTAACACTGTCACCAAGACCATCATACACTGTAACACTGTCACCAAGACCATCATACACTGTAACACTGTCACCAAGACCATCATACACTGTAACACTGTCACCAAGACCATCATACACTGTAACACTGTCACCAAGACCATCATACACTGTAACACTGTCACCAAGACCATCATACACTGTAACACTGTCACCAAGACCATCATACACTGTAACACTGTCACCAAGACCATCATACACTGTAACACTGTCACCAAGACCATCATACACTGTAACACTGTCACCAAGACCATCATACACTGTAACACTGTCACCAAGACCATCATACAGAAGTTTCTACCGAGATCTTTCTTGTCTATCCTCCTCAGTGAGTAAAATGACCAGGTGGTATTAAGTTAGGTTAAGTTAGGTTAGGTTAAGTTAGGTTAAGTTAGGTTAGGTTAGGTTAAGTTAGGTTAAGTTAGGTTTGGCAATGTGTGTGAGTGTGTGTGTACTCACCTAGTTGTACTCACCTAGTTGTGGTTGCAGGGGTCGATTCATAGCTCCTGGCCCCGCCTTTTCACTGGTCGCTACTGGGTCACTCTTCCCGCTCCATGAGCTTAATCATACCTATTCTTAAAGCGATGTATGGATCCTGCCTCCCCTACATCACTTCCCAGACTATTCCACTTCCTGACAACTCTGTGACTGAAGAAAAACTTCCTAACATCCCTGTGGTTCATCTGAGTCTTCATCTTCCAACTGTGACCCCTTGTTGCTGTGTCCCATCTCTGGAACATTCTGTCTCTGTCCACCTTGTCGATTCCTCTCAGTATTTTATATGTCGTTATCATATCCCTCCTATCTCTCCTGTCCTCCAATGTCGTCGTTTTAGTTTCCATTAACCTCTCCTCGTAGGACATGCCTCTTAGCTCCGGGACTAGTCTTGTTGCAAACCTTTGCACTTTCTCTAGTTTCCTTACGTGTTTGGCTGGGTGCGGGTTCCAAACTGGTGCTGCATACTCCAATTTAGGCCTAACGTACACGGTGTACAGGGTCCTGAATGATTCCTTATTGAGATGTCGGAATGCTGTTCTTAGGTTTGCTGCAGCAGTTATTTGGTTGATGTGCGCCTGAGAAGATGTGCCTGGTATTATACTCACCCCAAGATCCTTTTCCTTGAGTGAGGTTTGTAGTCTCTGGCCCCCTAAACTATATTCCATCTGCGGTCTTCTTTGCCCTTCCTCAATCTTCATGACTTTGCACTTAGTGGGGTTGAATTCCAGGAGCCAGTTGCTGGACCAGGCCTGCAGCCTGTCCAGATAAATTTGTAGTTCTGCCTTGTCTTCATTCGATTGAATTATTCTCATCAACTTCACGTCATCTGCAAACAGGGACACTTCTGAGTATGTTCCTTCCGTCATGTCGTTCACAAATACCAGAAACAGCACAGGTAATAGGACTGACCCCTGTGGAACCCCGCACGTCACAGGCGCCCTCTCTGACACCTCGCCACATACCATGACTTGCTGTTGTCTTCCTGACAGGTATTCCCTGATCCATTGCAGTGTCCTCTCTGTTATCCCTGCATGGTCCTCCAGCTTTTGCACAAATCTCTTGTGTGGAAGTGTGTCAAACGCCTTCTTATAGTCCAAGAAAATGTACTCTACCCACCCCTCTCTCTCTTGTCTTACTGCTGTCACCCCTGTCATAGAACTCCAGTAGGTTTGTGACACAGGATTTCCCATCCCTGAAACCGTGCTGGCTTTCAATAATAAGCTCATTCCTTTCTAGGTGATCCACCACTCTTCTCCTGATAATCTTCTCCATGACTTTGCATACTATACATGTCAGTGACACTGGTCTGTAGCTTAATGCTTCGTGTCTGTCTCCTTTTTAAAAAATTGGGACTACATTTGCTGTCTTCCATACCTCAGGTAGTCGTCCTGTTTCGATAGATGTGTTGAAGATTGTTGTTAGTGGTACACATAGCGTCTCTGCTCCCACTCTCAGTACCCATGGAGAGATGTTATCTGGTCCCATCGCCTTTGAGGTATCTAGCTCGTTTAGCAGCCTGTTCACTTCTTCCTTGGTTGTATGTATTGTATCCAACACTTGATGGTGTACCCCACCTCTCTGTCTTTCTGGAGTCCCTTCTGTCTCCTCTGTGAACACTTCTTTGAACCTCTTGTTGAGCGCCTCACATACTTTGCGGTCATTTCGTGTGAGCTCCCCACCTTCCTTCCTCAGCCTGATCACCTGGTCCTTGACTGTTGTTTTCCTTCTGATGTGGCTGTACAATAGCATCGGAATCAGATTTTGGTTTTCTTACTTGTGCATATTCATTTCTGGCTCTACGACTGCTCTCCTTGTTTTCCGAGGTCCTTTGACTTCTATACTTCTTCCATTCTCTAGCACATATGGCTTTTGCCTCTGTACACCTTTGGGTGAACCAAGGGCTCATCCTGGTTACTCGCAGTTTCTGTTACCCTTGGGGACAAACTTCTCCGCTTCTTTGCATATTGTTGTCACATATTCCATCATCTCGTTTACTGACTTCCCTGCCAGTTCTCTGTCCCACTGAACCCCATTCAGGAAATTCTTCTTGCTTGTGTAGTCCCCTCTCTTGTAGTTTGGCTTAATTCATCCTGCTTCCCTCTCCTCTTGTAACTCTATGTATTCGAAGCTCATAAGCACGTGGTCACTGGCCCTGAGAGGTTTTTGATATGTGATGTCCTCAATGTCTGCACTACTCAAGATGAATACTAGGTCCAGTCTTGCTGGTTCATCCTCATCTCTCTCTCTGGTAGTGTCCCTTATGTGTTGGTACATAATGTTTTCCAGTACCACCTCCATCATCTTAGCCCTCTACGTTTCTGGGCCCCATGTGGCTCCAGGTTCTCCCAGTCAATTTCCTTGTGGTTGAAGTCACCCACAATCAGCAGCTTTGCCCATCATGCAAGAGCCCTACTGGACACTTCAGCCAGTGTGTCAGCCATACTCTATTGCTCTCATCATACTCTTGCCTTGGCCTCCTGCTGTTCTGTGGTGGGTTATACATCACTGCAATTACCACCTTGGGACCTCCAGACTGAAGTGTTCCTATTATGTAGTCTCTTGCTTCTCTGTCTCCTCTCTCCAGCTCATCAAAATCCCATTGGTTTTTGATGAGCATTGCCAGTCCTCCTTCTCCTCTGTTCCCTCTGTCTTTCCTTAGGATCTGATATCCCGTTGGAAAGATGGCATCTGTTATCATTCCTGTGATCTTAGTTTCTGTGAGAGCTATGATGTCCGGTGATGCCTCCTTAAGACTCTTTTGTGCCACTCCTCCCACTTATTCGTTATTCCATCCGCGTTGGTGTACCATACCTTCAGTTTCCTCTCCAACACTGTGTTCTGGGGGTCTGTGGGGGTGGGGAATCTGGCAGTGTGCTATGGGATTCTACAGGGTAGTGTGGGGTGGGGGCTGTAAGTGTTAATTGTGGGTTGTGTTGGGGTTGTGTGTTTGGTTGTGGGGTTCTGGGGGTGGTTCTGTGTGTGCTTGCACTTGTTGCTCTGCTCTTCTCTGGTTGTCCTCTGCTGATTCTGTCCTTGTCTCTAGTCCTAGCCCCTTTCGTTTCTGTGTCTTCTCTCTCTCAGCTGCTGTTGTTCTGTTCTTGTTGTCGCAATCTAGGAACACCCTTTTGTAAGTCGATGATTCCTTCAGCCATGGTTTCTCTTGCAGGATCCTGTTCCTGGAGTTTACCTGGAGAGAATTCCAGGGGTCAACGCCCCCGCAGCCCGGTCTGTGACCAGGCCTCATGTTGGACCAGAGCCTGATGAACCAGGCTGTTACTGCTGGCCGCACGCAGTCCAACGTCCAGTGCCTGCTTGAAGACAGCCAGGGGTTTGTTGGTAATCCCCCTTATGTATGCTGGGAGGCAGTTGAACAATCTTGGGCCACTGACACTTATTGTGTTGTCCCTCAACGTGCTAGTGGCACCTCTGCTTTTCATTGGGGGATGTTACATCGCCTGCTGAGTCTTTTGCTTTCATAGGGAGTGATTTTCGTGTGCAAGTTTGGTACTAATCCCTCGAGAATTTTCCACGTGTATATAACAATGTATCTCTCCCACCTGCGTTCTAGGGAGTACAGGTTTAGAAACTTCAAGTGTTCCCAGTACCATTTCTGTCTTGAAAATCAGTTTGACCGGCCGATTTCTCCCCTTCAAGTACCCGCCTATTCTCTGAAAATTTACTATCTCAGACATGTCCTCCTCGCCTATTTCTTTGATGATGTTTTCAATCTCTCGTTCTTCTTCCTGCCGTCTTTCATTATATATCCTCCCCTCGCTCTCCTAGAGCCCATGAATAAACACTGACTTCTCCCTCTTCTCCTCCAATTGCTTTTCCCTCTGAGCCTCTGGGTTAGGGATGTATCGGATGTGAAAATTTAGACATCCGCGGATGTGGATGTGTATACGGATGTCTTACTTATTTTGTGGATGCGGATGCGGATATCTGCTTACAGTAAAATGCGGATGCGGATGCGGATATCTGCTCACAGTAAAATGCGGATGCGGATATCTGCTTACAGTAAAATGCGGATACGGATGCAGATTACAGATGTCACATCTTGACATCCGGGCAGATGCGAATGCGGATGCGTATTTTGCAGGACAGTCATAAAACACCAGATTTTTGTTTTTTTTTACCACATGACAAATACTTTTATTACATGATACTTTTAATACATAATACTTTTATTACATAATATTTTTATTTATAATACTTTTATTACATAATCAATTGACATTTGCTTAATACTTAAAGTTTATGATCGGAAGGTTTTTCTTCAAGAATAACAGTTTCTCTGCATTTTCTGCCAGAAGTCGTTTTCGTTTGTTGTCATAAATGAGGCCAACAACACTGAACAACTGCTCACTAGGGACACTGTTTGGTGGGCAACACTGAACAACTGCTCACTAGGTACACTGTTTGGTGGGCAACACTGAACAACTGCTCACTAGGTACACTGTTTGGTGGGCAACACTGAACAACTGCTCACTAGGGACACTGTTTGGTGGGCAACACTGAACAACTGCTCACTAGGTACACTGTTTGGTGGGCAACACTGAACAACTGCTCACTAGGTACACTGTTTGGTGGGCAACACTGAACAACTGCTCACTAGGTACACTGTTTGGTGGGCAACACTGAACAACTGCTCACTAGGAACACTGTTTGGTGGGCAACACTGAACAACTGCTCACTAGGTACACTGCTTGGTGGGCAACACTGAACAACTGCTCACTAGGGACACTGTTTGGTGGGCAACACTGAACAACTGCTCACTAGGGACACTGTTTGGTGGGCAACACTGAACAACTGCTCACTAGGTACACTGCTTGGTGGGCAACACTGAACAACTGCTCACTAGGTACACTGCTTGGTGGGCAACACTGAACAACTGCTCACTAGGTACACTGCTTGGTGGGCAACACTGAACAACTGCTCACTAGGTACACTGTTTGGTGGGCAACACTGAACAACTGCTCACTAGGTACACTGCTTGGTGGGCAACACTGAACAACTGCTCATTAGGTACACTGCTTGGTGGGCAACACTGAACAACTGCTCACTAGGTACACTGCTTGGTGGGCAACACTGAACAACTGCTCACTAGGAACACTGCTTAAGAACATAAGAATGGAGGAACACTGCAGAAGGCCTACTGGCCCATACAAGGCAGGTCCTTATCAAAACCACCACTACCTAAGAATTTACTCCTGTACTCACGACACTAATCAAACCCAGCCCCTCCCACTCATATATTTGTCCAATCTCTTTTTAAAGCCACCCAAGGTTCTAGCCTCTATCACCCTACTCGGAAGATTGTTCCACGCATCTACAACTCTGTTCGAAAACCAGTACTTGCCTATGTCCTTTCTAAATCTAAATTTATCCAATTTAAATCCGTTATTTCTCGTTCTTACTTGGTTCGATATCCTCAGTATTTTATTAATATCTCCTTTGTTTATGCCCATCATCCACTTGTACACCTCGATGATATCTCCCTCATTCTACGTCTCTCCAGAGAGTGGAGATTCAATGCTCTAAGTCTATCTTCATACGGGAGATTTCTTATACTGTAAATCATTTTAGTCATTCTTCTTTGTATGTTCTCCAATGAATCTATATCCATCCTGTAGTAAGGAGACCAAAACTGAGCTGCATAATCCAAATGAGGTCTCACTAGTGATGTATAGAGCTGTAAAATAAGTTTTGGACTTCTGTTG